>JADHYT010000042.1:0-119527 GCA_027604725.1 Entophlyctis luteolus | reverse complement strand
AGCATTTGTCAAGATTTGCTCCGACCGGAAAGTACTTCCAACTTGGTGTAACAGATTACGCAGTAGTTGATATTCGCCGCAGCAAGTCTGGGCAACCAACAAATATCCGTAGACACGCCAACCGAATAACTGTTTTCTTCAAAGAAGGTTCTTTTGAGAGTGCGCAATGCTTGTTTGGATTTCAGGAAGCAGTAAACATTGACCTTGAGCAATAAAGAAACGCAAAAATTGTTCTGTATGTTTCACATTTTGCCGGTATTCGTCTATTGCACGAATGAATAAAATAAAGTAACCCCCCAAAAATGCAAAAAGCCGTTCCTCCTATCGCGGGCCCCCTCTCTCCGAACGAAGAACTACTGGATGTGATTGCGGCCGTCGAATCCGTGTGTTAGCGGGTCTTGGGCACGAAGCACCGCTCCGATGGTTGATGGCGGGACCAATGAAAACTTTTTCAGAACACCAGAATGACCCCGTCGCTGCAATACACGCCCACGTCTTGCGGTGCCGACAAATACATTGCCGCGTACATAGCCGGCATCCTCGGATCTAAGCTGAACGCGTATCAGGCAGACATTCGTGCTGAAAAGGTTTGTCATCCTTTGTTTTCTGCTTGCTTTTTCCCTTTTTTTTTTTTCTTTCTTGGTTGTCGCGTCCCTGCACTTTCCAGAGTAATCATCATTGCGCGCATCAGGTTCTCACCGGGCCTAATGCCGGTGCGGATTTCATGAAAATTAACCCAAAGGGCAATGTTCCGACAATTGTGCTCGACGACGGAATCGTTCTGACGTATGGGCATTGACCGCAATGCGGATGTGCGTGCAGAACTTGCGCGAGGCATACAGAGACGCAGGAAACCGCAAAGCTCACCAGCAAATGGCACTCGCGGCCACATTTGCAGGGATGGGGTTCGGAAACGCGGGCGTGCACTTGTGCCACGGCATTTCCTATCCTATATCAGGACTCAACCGCACGTATCGGCGTCCGGGATATGCCGGTGTTGCAGGTGTTGCAGGGAAAATTGTGCCGTACGGAATTAGTGTTGCCGTGACAGCACCAGCTGTGTTTGAGTGGACAGCGCCATCAAATCCAGAGCGGCACTTGGAAATTGCGGGAGTGTTTGGGTTAGACGTGGCGCGCGCAAAGAAGGAGGATGCGGGCAGAATACTTGCTGACGCATTGCGCGGGTTTCTGTTTGATCTGGACGTGCCTAACGGCATTTCTGCGTTTGAGTTTTGCAAAGGTGACGTGAAGGCATTGATTTTGGACGAGTTTGTTTTAGCAGTTTTTTGCAAGTAACCGGATGATAGTATTAGTGGCTATAACGTTTAATTATTGGTAAAACGCGTAGTTTCTTCTGATGCTCAGGCAACATCGATATCGGGACCAGAATAAAGTAATTTCTTGGATGTTTTTTCTGTAAAAAGATTAAGATACACTCCAGTCCCATAGAATTGGCAACTTGGACAAGGCGATGTTTCCGCCAGCCATTCCTTGTCATACATATTTCGGATATCTCGGTCCAGGAGTCGTTCGCAACATGCTGCTGTAAAAACGAACACTCATTGATTATGTTACCATGGGAGTGCATTGTTGTTGCGTGCCGAAATCGCGCGACAATGTGCAAAAGAGGGAATTAATTACAAAATTTAACTGCATCTCCGCCGATTAGTAAGATCGCCTGGGGCTTCCGCGAAGAGTCGTGATCAATATCAGATGCCTGCGAGGGACGTATGCGCTAGGCTTGAATTCACAAAGTTGGGTGCGTAAGGAACGAACGGCGAAGCGGCACAGCAGTTTTTATTCAAAAAAAAACAAAAAAAAAAAAAAAAAAAAGTTAAGCAAAAACAAGATCGCGCGCAAGGAAGTCATCCTCGGCACCGGAGCTTTTGAAAGCTTGCAGAATGTGTTGCACCACGTCGTCGACGCCGACGCCGTTCTTGACCTGCGTGAACAGCGTAGGGCCGTCGCCGCGCATTTTTTTCGAATCGCGTTCCATCACGGACAGGTCGGCACCGATATGCGGGGCCAGATCTGTTTTGTTGATGATGAGAAGATCCGACTGCGTGATGCCAGGGCCGCCCTTTCGCGGAATCTTGTCGCCACCAGACACGTCAATAACGTAGATAATGTAGTCCGCGAGCTCGCGCGAGTAGTTTGCTGGTGAAGGCACCATAATTAGAGATTCTGACACAAAAGAGGGACTTACCAGCCAGGTTGTCGCCACCCGACTCAACCAAGAGGATTCCGCACTTGAACTTTTCCTGCAGGGCCTCCAAAGCCCCCATATTCGCCGATATATCCTCTCGAATAGCAGCGTGTGGACATCCGCCGGTCTCGATTGCGCGGATTCGTCCTGCAGGAAGGGCTTTGTTTCTTGTCAAAAACTCTGCATCCTCCTGGGTGAATATATCGTTTGTGACGGCGCCAACGTTGTATTTTGGATGGAGTTTCTGGCACAGTGCGAGCATCAACGCCGTCTTTCCGGAACCAACGGGTCTGAAATAGTTTGAAGGTCAGAGTTGGAACGGAGTGCGCGGTACCAGACCCGCCAATGCCCACGGTGAATGCGCGGTCCTTCCAATCGCGAGTTTTGAATGGCTCGCGCTCGTCAAAGCGTCCCGGGCTGTCGAGAATCTCGTGCGAATGGCCATGCTCCTGCCCAGGCCCATGACCGTGGCCATGCGAGTGGTCGTGTTCATGGCCGTGATCGTCAGCATGAGCGTAGGATTCGTTGTGGACGGAGAAGGCGACGTTCATTATGCAAAATCAGGCTTTGTTTTATTGGCTGCCTTCCCGAGTGAGGAAGTCGCACAGATAAGATACATTCGCAACGACGCAGCCCTGACGCTGCGCGCGAGTGAAGCGCGCAGCCTCGCGTTCGACATCCAGATCGGTCAAGCAGTGTGTGAAAGTTTGCTGTGTGCTTCGTCAACAAATGCCATCGCGACAGTGCCAATCAATGGCTTACCTTGTCCATGTCCTTCTCCATGTCATCAATGGAAGTTGCCACAACAAGCGCGCATCCAGCCTCTAGCACTCGCCGAAATCCAGAGAGGCGCCTGCTGGATTTCATTACAAGAAGTACTTGCCAATGCTCAAACGCTCCTGTGCCAGCCAATAGGATCAGCTTTTTCAAAACCCAAAGAATATCCAAAAACCTGAAGGATGATTTTGAAATCCGCTTTTATAATTTGCGAGTTTTACGCGCCACTTTTTCGATGCGGAACATAGTTGCGAAATGTCAGAGTCGTCTAAGGTCGTCTGAGTGAAATTTCACAACACACAAAAAAGATTACTTGATGTCAAGAACTTTGCCCATTCGAACTCTTCCTCATCCAGAAATCTTCCTGCCTCAGATGACTTTTCAATATATGTCTCATGCAAAATCCTGTTCTTAAAATTGGATGGCGTTCGATTAAATACGGTGAACTAACCATGCGCCCTTCGCACACGCACTGAAGCACTTTTCGGTATTGGCAGGCCTCGAACACAGCAAGTGCGTGCAATCGCGGTTCCATCCGCTTGCACCGTCTTCACCTTTCAGCACAATTCCACCCAGTTTTTCTATTTGCGCTCTCATTTCCCCTCGCTTATCTTCTTGAATGCCCGTGATCACAAACTGTCGCGTGCTGTTTTCGCGAGTGTGGTCGAAGTTCAGGAACTCCGGCTCGTCCTGCTGTGGAATTTTCTTTGCGCGTTTTAGTGAGGATGTCGACACAACTTCCAAGAGATGGCGTTTTGATGTTCGCGCTTGAGGATCATCATAAATTACAAAGGAGGCATAAGGATCAATTGCAGCTGGACTGGTGTTTTTTGGCGCTTGAGTGAATGTTTCATCTTCCTGTTCGTTGATAGCACTTAAAAGTGTAGGTCTAGCTGTCGTCGATTCAGCTTGACCCAATGTTTGCCGCAGAGAGGCAGAGTTCGTCCGGTGCTTCAGCCATGACATAGGTTTCTTGAACGGTGTATGAAGGGTCAACAGTTAAAGCAAAACCAACTCACCCTTTCCAGCACTCCAACGCCACTCCCCAGCAGCTTTCCATTTCCAGACACCAGTTGTTCTACAGCTGAAAAATCTACTTCTTGCATGTTAAAAGCACGGTTCTCGGAAGTGTTTCCAGGAGTAGGCTTTAACCTCTGTGGGAAACGTCAAACAACCACAAACAGTTCTCAACAGCAAACCGAATTAACAATATCAGACCCGCGCGAAGATGGGGATATGCTACGGTCAGCCGCTTCTTTCGCCGCAGCTGAGGACTTGGCGGATACCGCATTTTCAGCCTCCGCCTTTGCAGGAAGTACGGTACTGGCGATTTCGGAATTCCCATCATTGCTAACGGCATTGCCACATTCGATATCTTTCCAGAGCCCTTTTCGAACATCCACCGTCCAAGGAAATTCTTCCTCGCTGACACGACGTCCCTTTTCGAAGCACACCTGAAGCCAGACAGGCGAAACGAAATGCAATTTTCGTCCAGCTGTGGCTGTTTTGACGCGTTTGAAGTCTTTGTCACCAATCTTGTCATTCGGCGTGCCGGGCACGTGCACATAGTGTGTACATGCCTCACTGAAGTTGTGCAGAAAATTCGCTCCAAGGCGCTTGCAGAGATGGACCGTGTCGTGGCGGTACGGCGTTGCCCTTTCGCTGAGACAAACGAAAACATCGGAAAACGATGGCGGCGCAAGATTGCTTTCGTCTTTTTGGTGGCTTCTGGCCATGTTTGCTTGGGCTTTTGACAGCGATTGCGAGAGGATGGCGTCCAAGTTCGACTCGTGCCGTCGCGGCTCTAAACTGAACGTGAGTTGAATCTAGGATTATCTTCCAACAAACGTGGGCTTTGTACTGTTTTGAAAGCATCCGACAAATCGAATACAGGCTTCTCAGATTGCGCAAAAAGCGATCCAGTCGTCTGATGCTTCAATGAGATATCATCAGCTATAACGGTGGTATTTCCCCTCTCATCTACGATTTCGGAGTCCATTATTGAGTCTGCGTTTCTTGCAAGTGGTTGCACATCGTTCAAATCTTCGAATTCGTCTACCACAGTGTCGCGGAACAGCTGCGATTCAAAATCTTTTTTCGTCTGTTCATCATTTGGACTACCTTGTGTTTCGTCCAAGTCATCAACTTGCGGTATATGCTCGTCTTCTTCAGGCTGCGGCCCTTCAGTCGACACCGACGTGTGAGATTTGTCTCCAGCGACAACAGGAAGCTGGGCAATGGGAGTGACCGACTGTTGCGGCACAAGCTGATGCTTCGGACCAAAGTCGTCGAAGACAAATTCCTTCTCTGAAACGTGCGATTTCGTAGAGATATCAGATTCTTTGCGCGAAAGAACTTCAAAGAGATTCCGTCCATCCACTGGAAGTGGCTTGGAATTTTGAACTAAGGGTTTGAAACTGGAGTGAAGCGACGCCCCATCTTCTTTCCGGGCGGGTATATCCTGTGTAGTCCAAAACATTTGGCCATACTCAGCGCATTTGAAAATCCAATCAATCCCGACAACCACAACTCCCCATTCTTTTGCCCGGAGAAGTTTGGTATTTTGCTGCGATATTAGTCGGTCAACCTCGTCAGTATTGTGGACAATCAGATGTGTATTTTTGCGTGACAAAGTTTCTGTGAAAGTAGCACCCATAGCCTCAGCAAGCTATTTTTCAAAGTTTAAGACAAAAAGGAGAAATATCAAATCCCTCACTTTTCGGATTTGCTCTCTGTCCAACCCAGAAACTTCAGTGATTCCTACAATATATTTTCGATCAGAATTGCTTCCAGATCGTTTTGGAATGTTGGCACGGAATAGAATGCTCTCTTCGAATCCGTAAAGTCGACTGTCTTCCACGCACCGCTCAATCCAACACTCACTGACAACAACTGTAGTTTTTCCCTCACTCTCTGGGGCATCCGAGCATCCGAGGGGCCAAATGGCGACTTGGGCGATTGTTTTCCAGGATCTGGATTCTGCTGTGGCGTTCCCAATACGTCCGCCAAATGCGCAGATGGCGTCGACCAAAAGCTGAGTATCATCTACATCAAATGCATGCACAGAAAAAACCATTCCTGCGAATATTTGAGGAAGATGTCCTTCACCCACAGTCGCGGAGGGAGATGCTGTCGATGCAGGTGCCGAAGCATTCGTAACGGAGGCAAAATCGTCATGACGACGACGGAACGCATCAGAAACCATACTTCTACGCGCGTGTGAAGATTTTTGGCTCCGACGTGTGTGCAAGTTGGCCACGGTGTGGCCGTGTTCAAGAATCGCGAGCGATTTTCGATTGACAGGTTTCCGAACGGATCGGGAAGGTTGAAAATCAGACATGGCGTTTCGATTATGGCGAGGTTCGATCATATTTTGAGCTGATGGCGTTTGTTGTGGATTTGCTGGATTAACTGATCGATTCTTGGTCGCGGTTGTTTGTGTTGCTGGCTTCGGGACTATTGGAGTGGGTGGCGATTTCGGGTCTATAAATATACACTTGTCGTTGTTCAAAACCATCTGTTTTCCTTTTGCCCGTCCTGTTAATGGTGGCTCCAGAACTGTTTGCATTTTTGGCGTCAGTTGCGAACCTGGAATGTAATAGATTGGTCTTTGCTAAGAAGACCCTTTTTTTTGTAGAACCAACCAGAATTGTCGCAAGAAACTTTATACTGCGATTCATCGACGTGCTCTTTTTTTCGAAGATCGATCAATAAATACTTCGCGCGTTCGGGGGGGAAGGGGAAATGTTACCTTTTCTCTTCCAACATTCTCGCAGCCAATCGCGATTAACAATTTTGATGGATCCAACACGGACGGCGAAATCAAACTTCCTGCCCGACCCCTTTTCGACAACAAGATGTGTGCAAATTTTCGAGAGATCGGGCTCGAAGCGTGCACCGAGCCGTACGGAAGACGCCTCAATATCAGCACGAACTGAAGGATCGAAGCCGGATACACAGACCACTAGCGATAGAAGTGGTTTCAACGAATGAGATAAGGTTAAAGCGGACACGTCAGATTCTGAAAGAGGGGCGGATGCTCGGGAGGACTCGACGAGGGCGACACATGCATCGATCCATGACACCGATACTATGGGAATATCAAGGCGTGCAGCAACCTTTTGCGAAACGCAGAAGCTCGTTGGTGTGGCGCGGCGAACATGATAATATGCGGGCAACAGACTCACGCGGTGCTTCTCAGAAACAGGGCTCGGCGGCACGGCTGGATCGGGGACCGGGTTGCAGGCAACGAGATGCGTGGTGTTGTTTGTCAGGCTGGGACTGAAGAGGGCGCCGAACACGCGGCAGTGGCGCTCGACGCGGTCCTGGCGACGGGGGGAAGGCGAGGGTCAGCGCGTGCAAGCAGGGGAGACGCACGGACGGGGCGTCTGGACATGTCCGGACACGCGCGCACTCACCCGCACTGCGGGCGCCAGGCCGGTGGCCGTCACCACCAGCATCGAAGCAGCCGGGCGCTGGGTGACGACGTGAGAGTGGGGGTGTTTTTTCACCCCAAAATGCGATATTTATGAGCACTCATCGAACACAGTCTCCCTGTCTGCCAGCTTCCTGCTTTTATTTTTCTTTTGCTCGATCGAACAGTTCCTCAGTTTCGCTCAGTACAAGCTCCGCAACCGTCATCGACTCCTAAGTGCTGGGTTAGGGTTGGAATGAGGCCACTAAAGCCACAGCAAATATGCTAACACCATAATTCGGCGCTTTTTCACTGAAACTTGATTTATTCAAAACGTCACCCTCCGGCAGCAAATCAATACCAAAGCAGTGGGCATACAGGTCTAGGCAGATGCCACCACATCACCATCTGTCCTTGTCTCGGCCGCAGTTCGTTCTTGCTCGCTCTCGGCAACAAGGATCTCGACGACGCGTTCCACCCGCCCTTCGTACTTTCTCAGCAGCTCGCGCACACGATCCGCGTCTGCGTTAAATCCCATGCCATACACCACCGCGTCGACATCCGCGTCCTCGCGCTCTTGTTGTGGGTGCACTAGCGCTTTGAACTCATGAGTGGCATCGTGCACTGGCACATCACCACTGCTGCCAGCAGCACCTGCTGCGGCATTTTCCTTAGCATTGTGCAGAGTAATGTGACAGCTGGCGCACAAGTCGTAGTCCGGGCATGTGGCGCATTTGTAGCGGATGCCAGAAAATCCTTGAGTGTTGCATACGTCGCAAGTAACACCGTACCAGCGGGGAGGGTACTCGTAATTGCGGGCATGTTGATTGCCGGAAAAGTACGGGTGAAATTTACGCGTCCATGGCGGGCTGCATCCACCGAACCCACCGCGGCCACATCCGCGAGAAAATCCTGGAGCGAAGCGGGGTGCAGTCTGTTCAAAAGTCTTCGCGGCTTCTTCAGAAATCTGTGTATCGGATGAAACCATTTTCAGCAAAGACCAAAGAATGCTTATGAGCGGATACCTTTTCGAGAATTGGTCCAATGTTGGACTTGGTGAACTCATTCTCTAAGTCTGTCAGCATAGGATCGAGCTTTTCTCTCAGTTCTTCAAAAGGATGCTTCCGGCGTTGTTCAGACGTCCCTTGATTCTTGTCAGCGGCTCCGACAATCGATATCTTAACCGGTCTCAATTCAACTGGGCTTGCGAAAATCGCTGCTAGCTCGGAATCAGAGTCAAAAACGATAGTGTCAGAGTCGGAATCGACATATGTAGCAGTAATTTGCGTAGATTCCGGAATGGAAAATACGGCTCGGCACTGTTATTAAGCAGTCAGAAGCAACCAGGACCCGGCGATATTTCTTCGCTCACCTTCGACTGGAACGCGATCCAGGATGTTTGTTCTTCGCTGCTTAGGGTAACGTTGCGCAAGGATCCCGCGTAAGCGATCTTAACCGAAGTAGTTGCTTGGGCTGCCATTGGATATTGACAGGTAAATAAGAATTGTATAGTGGGTACTTGTACGCACTTGGCCGGTATATATAGGCAAAATGTTTTTCGCGACGCGCGTTCGCAGAAGGTTCGGCTGTCTTCGATCAACTCATGACTTTTGAAATTGATTCCGAATCAATTTTTGTCCACGTTTCGGACGCGTCACCCATAAGTCTTCAGACAAGAAGCATGGTTGTCGACGCGCGGTGCGATCACCAGCAAGAGCGATGTGCGAAAGACAGCACATCTCCGCAGAGTCCCTCTTGGGCAATGTGAGCCCAAGTCACAGACCGTAATCTCCGCAGTTTTCAGGTATCGATGGCTCTGAAGAGTTTCAGGCTTGTTCGGTGCCTATCAGCGGTGGCACTCGTGTTTGCTAAACTGAACGGAAATTCGCTCTATATCTGAAGAGGAACGAAAGTTTACCGAAGCGCAAATCATTTCGGGGTGACCGCGTTAGGGGGCTGGCAGGTATTTGTGATTCTGCCGACGCAGGAGCCGAACGTAACGTGTATGGCGACGGAAGTGCGCTGGCATCGGGTTCGTGACTGCTGGCGAAAGATCGGCAGATTGCGCAATGTGAAGAGCTCGCCACTGTTTGGTTACGTGAACCCCACATCCACGTCCGCATGAAGCATTCACTCAAATAATCATCCATCTGAGCTCCGTTCCTTTGCTCTCCGCACCAATCGTTCACAGCCGACAACTCCTAAAAAATACGCAACCAAGCCCATCACAAATTTTCAATAGCCTCCAGTGCGTCGCTCCAGCTTTCTTTCGCAGGAGTCGGAATGCGAGTGTGGGCTACAGAACCGCCTTTCGCGATGACCACATGAGAACGAATGATACCCCCACCAGGTTTGCCAACTCCAAACAAGTCGATAATAGCTTTATCCTTGTCCTGCAAAATCATGCCGCAACCGACTATTAGCAGGGAAAAGGGGCTACAAGGGAAAACTCACAGAAACAAAGTCGTATTGATACTTTTGCTTTTCCTTCCAGTTGGTCAAGGACTTTTCAGAGTCCATGGAGACTCCGAAAACTTTGAACCCCTTACTCGAGAAACTATCAAGATTATCTCTATAATTGCAAGCTTGGCTGGTACATCCTGGCGTATTCGCTTTCGGGTAAAAGAACAGAACTATGCCGGATTCTTGGGATTCTTTGTAAAGGTGAAAAGGAGTGTGATTCTGCAAGAACAAAGAATGATCCGCGTCGAAGGAAGCCGGAATGGAATCTCCTACGGCCAGAGAGACCTTAGCGCGTTTGGCATTGGGGGCAGGGGATTCCTGGGAATCGGCCTCTTGGGCCCCGCGTTTTGGCCTTGACGACTTTTTTGGAGTTTCCGGTGCGTCCGGCTCGGCGGTGTCTGCAGACGCGTGCGGTTTGGTGGGCTCGCAGGGAGAATACGAGTAGCACGGCAGGGTGTGGTCGGAGTGGGTACACAGGAAGGAGTAGCAGGAGAGCGCGGACAGCGGGATACCCGTGGATCCCGCTGCAGCCTGTTTCGTGCTCGCACCGTCGGCGGGCGTGGCAGTTCGTTTTGGTCGCGCCATTGCGGTTTGTCGTAAAGTTGCGATTCTCCGAACGAATCACCCGGACACCGTGCACAGCTTGTGCAGATGTAAACTTGGATGTAAAATTGGTACACAACTTTGAAACAACGCAACATCGCATCTACACAGAACATGCACCAAAACTTGAAAGATCAAAAAAAAAAAAATAATAATAATAAAATAATAAAAAAAAAATAAAAAGGTTAAAAAAATATAAAAAACCCGCCCATAATGCTGTTCTACTCCTTCTTCAAAACTTTGATCGGCCAACCCGTCGTAGTCGAGCTGAAGAACGATCTCAGCATCCAGGGTATTCTCGTGTCTGTGGACCAGTTCCTAAACATCAAGCTCGACGACATCCGGGTCACTGATGAGAAGCGCTTTCCCCATATGGTTTACTCTCCTTTTCCCATTCTTTTGTCCGCCGGCCCTGGCTTATCCTCTCAATCATTCCTTGTTGTAATGGTGGAAGCTTACATGAGCTCATGACCGTTTCGGTGTTTCTACAGATGTGTGTCAAAAACTGCTTTATTCGCGGATCTGTCGTGCGATATGTTCAACTACCGGCTGCAGCGGTGGATACGGAGCTTCTGCAAGACGCGACAAGAAGAGAGAACTTAGCCGAGAAATAAAGCAAAGGGTCGAAAGGATAATGGGCAATCCAGTGCTTTACGCTTAGGATTTATCTGGTACCAGAATGGATTCACGATATGTATGATTTACTAGCGCTGTTTATTTTGAGGAGACGTGGGATGAGCCGTCTGTTCATAAAAGCAGCCAAAAACCATCGCAACAGCGAATATCGATGCCTATGCATCATTATGACTTTATCTTTTCAAAGACATTTGCGGTTTCGAACTTACGTTGCGGAATGATGCAGATGCGTGTGAGTCAGTTATGTTGTCCCAAAAAGGACGCGAAGCAACTCGAATTCTTTGGCCTTTAAACCCACCTATGGAAACATCCATAACGATTTTGCATCTGTCGAAATGCAGCTCTGTCATGCGAGTGAGCGCAAGAAATGAACACACTGAACTGTTCACATTAGCCAGTAAATCATTTCCAATTTTGTCTGTCGAATCTGGAATTTGGCAGGATCATACTTTACTTTTTGAGATTGCTTTGAATTATTTCTTCTGCGATGGGCTCGCTCGGAAAACTGTTCAAGATGAAGATTCTCCATTGGCCATTCTTACGGTTCATGCTTTCTGTCCAGTTTGACTGAAGGTGTTTGCGTACACGATGGTGTTGTTAGAGGAATCAGCGGCCGAAGAGTTTGCTGCCGCTGCAGCTGCCGTCGCGTGACGCGTCACGGAACCGCGCTTTGAGGGCCTTTCAAGCCCGATCTCACTGCGAGCCCTCGGAAGAAGACGTCGACGCCGGCGTCGTCCCCGCGGCATTCTCGGGATCGTCGGATCCACCGCGATCTGACATTCGCGCGTCTTGAACTCTTGTACAGATGGAATTGTCGCTACCAATCGAAAATCTTTGTGCATTTGCACGGACGCGATATTCTGCGCTGGGGAGACAAAGGACAAAGGACAACAATCAACTTCTTTTCGGCAAAACGGAACTTCTGCGACTGCCACGGCTGCCAGTAGGATATGGAAACAGTGACTGGCAACGATCACCCGTCGTCCACGTGAGGCTGCCAATTTCCGCCGAACGTCCAACATTTACCAACTGCAAAGCAGAACCGTTAATCACGAGCGATCCTTATCGGAGAGCCAATCGCCGTTACCATCCATATTGTCGACGGCAACGACGCCGCTTTCGGCCGCCATTTCGCCGCAATCATTCTTGCGCGTTTACATTGGGAACAGCGGCAGCACTGTGATACCGACGACCAGCAGCACGACAATACGCGATGTGCTGCTGAGCGTGGCCGCGAAACGTAGCCTGTCTGTATCGACGCTGGTGGCGACGGTGGTGACACACGTGGGCGGCGCGGGCGAGTATCAAGTCACAGAGGAGGAAGAGTCGCGGCGACTGTGCGAGTTCGGGGACCTGGAATCCGTGCGAGTGGACTCACACGAGGCGGGCCTGGTCTCGACAGGATCGCTCCACGCGGCTGAACTAGTTGCGGCAAACGCGGGAACTGTTCCGTCGTCGCCACGGCCGCCGGGGCACGAGTTTCGCTTAGTGAATGGAAGCAAGTCAGGGTTCAGCAGTGCCGTGAATCTGACCGACGCCAAGATGATGTTTCGGAAGGTGATTCCGAGCGCCAGTGACCTGGTGGCAGCATTTCGTGGCAGTGACGCCAGCGCCCAAAATGGAAGCACTGGAACTGTGAGCGGATTGAAGAACAAGTTACGAATGTCAGGAACCCAGGACACTGTGCCGACTGATCCCCAGAAATCCGAGCTGGCAGTGTCAGGGTCAACCAGTGGGAGATGCAGCACAACCGCCAGTTACGTAGGACCAGAAGCATCGCTAGGTGTTTCTAATAAGCGGGAGAGCAAGAGGGAAAGCACCCTCTCGGTGGGCCAGAAGGATATGGAAACAACCAGCCAATTGGAAGGAATAGACCTTACAAAGTCATTTTCCAGCGGAAAAACCGACAGAGAACGAGACAATTCGCAGTTGAGTTATATCAAAACAGCCGCATTGATCGAAAATTTTGATTTCACAGAAAACCCGAGTTCCTGTCGGAAGAAGGTGCAAAGATAAGAAAGCTGGCCAATCGGAAAACGAGATCTCGCGCAAACAGCTCGAGGATACAGGAAGTTTCTGGGAAATTGCCCAGCCAGGCGCTCGAAACGGATGATCCTTCGGTTCAATACGCGATTCTCTTAATTACACTTCCAAACTTTCGGTCCATATCCGTGCGCACTCCGACAGATGTGACTTTGGACGAAATTCTGAGCTTTGTTTGCGATCAACATAATATTGATTTCGAAGTGAACACATTTGTGAGGAATGACTCGGCAGAAACTACTCTGGAAATGGATCGATCCCTCGGGTATCTCGTGAATGAGTTGAAGGTTCCGGAAGTCTTCGTTATGCCCGGCGAAAAAATTTATCGTTCTACGTATCTGAGCGAGGATGGAGCCGATGTTATGATTATGCAAACGGTTCAAGGAAGGTATGTTGAATATATCTCAAAGTGTTCTGAAGTAAACGCCGTCTCTCTAAAAGGCCTCAAGTGATGGCAGGGACTCCACAGAAACTTATTGACAGACTTACTTCCCCGAACTTCAAAGGTTGTCAGTTGCTTTTTGCCAAAAAATAATTTTTGAAATTTGGTCGCAGAGGACGACAAGGCATTCAGAGAAACGCTTTTGCTCACTTTCCGATCGTTTATGCCTGCGACAGAATTTTTCAGGCAGCTGGTTTCACGATACAATTGCGTGCCCCCTGAGAATGGGACGGAGGAGGACATGCAATACTTCGAAAAAATGAAATTACCCATACAACGAAGGTTTTGCAGATGAAATTACCAGCATTACTGACTCTGAAACATTAGCGTGGCAGCTGTTTGCCGAATGTGGGCCCAACATCATTGGCACGACTTTGCATTAAATGCAGAGCTTAAAACACAGTTGGAGCAGCTTGCTGAGGAATTCAGTTACAACGACGATGAAGTAATCCAGTCCCAAAGCCGCAATTTGCTGAACGTTGTTGAGGATCAAGTAAGCTTCCATGAAGGTATATTTTTCATTGAAAGATTACAAGAGCGCGAAACACGAAGAAATGTATTCGTACTACAAAATGGTTGAACGAAAAGGAAAAGTGTTGGAAAGCATGATAGCAGAGCTTTCACCTGAAGTCCTAAGCCACCAGATTTGCATACACAATTTTAAGCTGTTCAAGAATATACACCCAATTGAATTTCTTCATCAAATATGGGGAAGTGACAGGGAAATGACGCCATACCTTAATTTCTTTATTGATCGCTTCGATAAAGAGTCTTATTGGGTTGCAACGGAAATTGTCATGCAAAAGGATTTGAAAAAGCGTTCTAGCGTTCTCAGCAAGTTCATACTGACAACAAAGGTATCATTAGCCCTGTTACAAACCTGATTCGAAACCTGCAGGCTTGCCAAGAAGCAAACAACTTTTTCACCCTGTTTTCGTTCATGTCTGGGCTAGGCTTGTCTCCAGTTTCGCGGCTGAAAAAGACCTGGGAGGTAAATTTTGGGATTTGCATGTATGACACAGCAGTAATCGATAAGCAGGCTTTGCCGGAAAAAACAAAGACCATTTACGCCGAGCTGGAGAAACTAATCGACCCTTCCAGGAATATGAAGAGCTATCGGGATCTTCTTGCGAAGGCCGCGCCTCCTATTGTCCCTTTTTTACGTGAGGGGGAGAAGCGGGGGGCTATATGATTGCTTCATACTAAAATTCTTTCAACACAGCTATCTACTTGAAAGATCTTACTTTCATGAATGACGGAAATTCAAAAATGGTGCAAGGGATGATTAACTTCGAAAAGTTGCGAATGATGGGGAACAGGGTCAGGGACATTGTGTCTCTGGTGGCAGTTGAATACAAAGGAGATTCGAAACCTCATATCCAAAACTATATTGCCAAACCGCCGGTTGAAAAAAACATGGCAAAATTGAAGGAGATGTCAGTGGAGTGCGAAAAATGATTGACGATAAAATCGTTATGAAATTTATAAACTTAAGTTAAACTTTTGTTTTTATGTGCGATTATCCACCAATCAGAAACAGTATTTTATTCACTTCGCATTTTGATTGTACATTCTGGTGTCGAGAATTTTCACACCACACATTGCGCATATGCCGTTTTTGTAGGAACATCCTTGGCAATAGTGGGCCTTTTCCTGGTGAACTCGCGATTTGCAGAGCTTACACTTGTTCTCGTATCTATTCCGATCGTGGTCAATCCCTTGCTTCCAACGACGGCGAACGGACTCACGGAGCAAACTTGTTCTGATTCTTCTTGTATATTGAGGGAACCTTTCCTGAGGAAGGCCCGGCTTTGTCTCGATCTTTCCCCGCAGCCTTGTCCTTCCATGCCCCGACGGCCGGCGTTATGAGCTTCGCAAGCTTCGCCTCGCACTTTGTGCACACCATATATTTAATTTTCTGGACAATAAGAAAAACAAGCGCTGACGGACCTCGAGGACGAGCAGCGCTTTCTGGAAGCTTCGTCGGCCATATTCGTGGTTTGATGCAGAGAAATCTAGGCTGTTGTGAACTCTGTGTCGCTGGGGATGATCACGCTGGAGGTGCAGCGCGAAAGAAGTCTGATGCTTCGCGCTGGACGCTATTAGAATTCATCAGGTCGTTCCAGTTTCTAGCATTCTCAATGATCTAAGCAAACATTCGGGTTTTGTGCTCTTGGAATACTTTCGAGAATTTTGGACTGAGGGAAGGAATGAAAATCCAAGTATTTCATCACACATTCAGACAAGAAAGAGCCTGTTAAACGATTTCAGAAGTTTCACAACAAAGCTGTGCGCTGGAGGTCTCGAGGCTGGATTGACGGTTGAGATTCTTTCCCAAAAACGTTGGAATTTACACCCCCACGTCTTATCCAATCTCTAGTTCCGGCATTGGAATGGTTTTCACCTTTTATTTGTCTTTCGACAAAAAAGAGAATACTAAGTTTCAAATATCAGCAATGCTCTGAATTCCTTGTTTGGCTTGTTCAAGTTGTTTTTGCAGCTTAGAGTTCTCGCTCTTCAGGGCATCTATCTCTTTTGAAAAATCGAGTTTCATTGAAGCGACCTCCGCTTGTAAGTTTGAATGCAACTCGCGTTCCTTGGCAAGAAGCAGCTTGGTCTCTGCCAACTCATTCACAAGCCTGGACGCTTCGTCGGTCGTGATGTTTTCTGTAGTAGTATTAACAACTTGGAAGTCTGTAATATTAGCACCACCGCCAGAAGTGGCAACCCCAGAAGTAGCGGAAGAAGGAGATGTGGCTGCTTTCTCTTGAACTGATGAGCCCAAAGCAGAGAGATTCAACGCGCCAATCTTCTCATCAATAGAGCCTTTTGCTGCAGCCAGAGTTTGAAGACCGAAACCGAGAGCGTTAGTTGCAAGTTTCGAGGCAGTGGACGAAGTCGATTTTCCAATCTCAATTGCAGAGGAAGCGAGGGCAGAAGCATTAGCAGAAGCAGCCGAAGAGAGGGCATGAACAAACTGGGTCGGGTCTGGAATACTAAGACGCCTTGATGGGGGTGGCGCGGCACTCGACTCGAATGCGAAGTGGAAAGTCAGCGGGGATATTTTCGCTTCTATTTCCGAAGCAGCCTTGGAAACAGAGTCGCGATCGCGCATTACGGCATTCTGTTCTGTTTTGCGGGAATGATCAGGCAAAGGCTTGTTTGGAATCAGGGTTGGTGTACCGTAGTACGCGGCAACGGCAGTGCGGTCGTTGGCAAGAGCAGCAAGCCAGCGATGAAGCGAATGGCGGATGAGACAGCGCTTGATGAATACTTCCACGGAGCCGCGCGACTCATCGAGCATACGGCGGAGTTCTGTGCCATCAGCGATGGGAGCGGACTGGGGCAGCGAGTGCGAGTGCTTGAACAGGGTCTCTGAGACAAAGGGCCAAGCCGGGTCCGCGGCCAGCAGCGCGTCGCCAGACACGCGCGGGGGGCGCAGACGGAACGCAAGGAGCGTTGAGAGGGCATGGAGCAAGGGCGCGGCTGCGGGGGCGCAGCAGTCGTCGTGCGGGTCGTGCGCAGCTTCGGCTTCCGGGCCGTCCGGCGCGTCCTTGCAGTAGGCGCAGGCGGCCCTTGCGCCGGCGACTGCGGCGGCGGTCTCAGCGATGGCCTGGCTCAGCACGTACAGCGCGAGCGTGGCGTCCGTGCAGGAGCCCGCGGATGCCGTGGACGAGGCCATGTGCGCGCTGGATGCAGTTTTGGTGGACTCTTAATTGCACGCTCATGCTCGCGTGCCTCTGCGTCTCCTTCGGCGAATAGTTGGCTTATCCGCGCAATCCAGCATATCCGGTGATTCACGATTGTTGCGCGCACATCAACCGGCATGGTCTGCACATGTGTGCAAAAGGCAGGCGTGACTGTAAGCCATGGCCCGTTGTTCACCTGTTCATTTTCAGAAACACATTGTTGCTCGCCAAGTCTTTCATCAGGCAGTCCCTGGCAATGCACAAGCAATACATATAATCAAACGAGCTTTCGAATGCCACAAATTGTGGCACTAATCATTCCTTGATTATCTACACACGCGCGTTGCCTCGATTCAATACACCGGTGTACAGATACCTCGCTGTGCTCGTTCCATCCAAGATGCCGACTTATAAGATAATTGAAGAGAAAAAACAGGAAATTTTGTGCAAAAGAAAAAGGCAACATGGTCATATTGTCGCAGTCGCAGCTTGCACAATTTGGCATCTGTCTTATCGGTGCATGCGCCAATGTACTTGTACTGATCGCCGTCGCTCGCTTTCCGAGGGAGCTTCTGGGCACACGGATAAACCAGTGGGCGGCGGCCATCACCTTCCTGTGTCTACTATGGTCCATGACTATTGTCGTGCTACTAGTGCGGCGTTTGTCCAACATTATCACTCTCACTGGATCTGCCTGGGCGGGCATTCTACTCACGACCGAAGTGCAGCTTATCTTTGTGCTCAATTTAAGTCTCGCCGCCGAACGCTATTTCACAGTGCATTCCGCTGGGCGACGGCAGTTTTTCGCCGCAATTTTTGTTCTTTGGGCATGTATTTTGGCTGTAAACTTGTGGGCGTATCTGAGCTCAGTAAGTCCCAAAAAAAAAAAAATGAAAAAAATTTTTCCCGCTCAAAGTGTCTAACAGCCAAATACGATTGTTCTGTTCCCGGCCGACAATTTTCAAATTCAAGTTTGGGCTACGGCCGTCTCAATTGGGTTCCTCGTGGCTG
This sequence comes from Entophlyctis luteolus, assembly GCA_027604725.1. Lineage (NCBI taxonomy): Eukaryota > Fungi > Chytridiomycota > Chytridiomycetes > Chytridiales > Chytriomycetaceae > Entophlyctis > Entophlyctis luteolus. The sequence goes on along the minus strand of JADHYT010000042.1, from coordinate 101,243 downwards.
CCTTATGTACATCTTTCTTTTACTTTCTCACGTACCGTACAACGACGCGTATTTTGTCACAAAACCCCGATCTTCCGTCGCTATTGACCACTAACGGCGATGGCATCAGCGATTCTACGGAAATTGAACTTGTCAAACTGAAAATCGAAAAGCAGCTGATGCTACAAGCCCTTCTGTCAGCCGGAGTTCTTGTCTTGTATTGTCCTGCGCAAACTTGGTTCATCGCATATGCCGCATCAGGGGGGAGCATGGACTTCCTAACGACCTCATACTATTTGCTGGATGCTTTTTCTGCCGTTCTTTCCTTGGACACGGTGTTAACTCCGATGATTATATTGTACTTTAAGCAAGATGTGCAGCGGCGAGCCTTATTTTGGAGGCGCGAGCGATGAAGAGTTCTGTATCTCTGGTTAGGTAAATAAACATTTGTGATATCTAGAGTTCCGAAATATTTCCTTGTGACGAAACCTTCCTCCTGCCTTGGAGTGTGAATGCGCTCTGGTATTAAGTGTTTCTACCACCAAAATGAGATTGTCATTTCACTCTTCTATTTGAAGGCGCACGGAGTTTATGCTCCGTAAATTCAACTATCACAGCGAAATTATCTAAGAGTCAACGGAAGTGCTTTTGCTTGTTCATTTTTACGTTACTTTTGTGGGTTACTCTCTGACTTTTCGCAAAGAACGAAACTCATCTTTGTTCTTTTTTTTTCCTGCTCATTGTCTGCCCCAATTAAGTTGCAACTATCGCGGAGATCAGGTCCGTTGCTCTGGCAGTTGCGTATTTCTGCAATCGCACGACGCCGCAGCGTCCATAGCGACCATTCCATCGCAGATATTTGGTGGAAGAGCAGCTGCCCAATTCTTGCCTGACCAAGATGCCGATTGTTTCGCAAATTTACGTGAAAGTCAACAACAGTCCGAAATTAGAGGCCATCCGCATCAGGCCAAACCATACACCGAAAGAAATTTTGTCTGCACTATGCGCGGCGGCGGAAGTTTCCGACCAAGGAACTCCATGGTGTGAGGCAGTGCTGAAGCTCTATTCGTCGAGCAAATCGCTAGTTCCAATCGGACCAAACATTCCAAAAAATTCTGCTAATACCCCTTATAACTTGGAAGTCATTTTGGGTTGGTGCTGGCACTTTTCGCTAAATGGTCACATGTTCAAATTTTGCAATTTTTCACTTGTTCAGTTCCGAAAGTTCCTAATGATGACACCAAGCAAATGGATGTTTTTCTTAAAAAGCTCAAAGCAACTACAACTATTTTGGAAGATATGCCAAAACTGATGAAAGACGTCGAGGAGATTGAGAAGAAAATTCGATCGTCACACTCAGCTGGGCGCGCTGAAGCGGCTATTGGATTTCAATTACCCCAAGATTGCAAAATATATTCTGTTCCATCGAGTATTATTCCGGTAAGATCTACCAGAATAAAAACATATTCACCCTTTTCACAAGCACAAACCAAGTCCGATCCGACTACGCATCTCGCATTGACAAGAGCCAGTACTTATAACGATAAGAGAGTGAAAGAAATCATGGGGACTTCTCGACCGGTTTTCAGCGCTGCGATTACGGAGCATCTGAAGCATCCAACATTCAATATTTGGGATTACAATGATAATGAATTGATAGGACTGATGGAAAGCATGTTCATCGAATTGCACGTCGTAAAAACCTTCAATATCAATTTGGATGTAATCAGACGTTTTCTTGCTAGAGTCAGTGTCACTTACAATGAGAACCCATTCCATAATTTTAAACATTGTTTTTGCGTAACACAAATGGTTTGTAATATGTTAACGGTTGCGTTTTGTCTTCTATGTGATTAAATAGAACACAATGGAACGATGCAGATGTACGGCATTCTCAACGTTACAGGAACAATTACAAGATTGACACCGCTTGAAAAGCTGTCTTTAATTTGCGCAACAATTGGAGTTAGAATTTTTTTTCTAGCAATAATCTCAATTTTTTTTTGTTCCCAGCACGATCTCGACCATCCGGGATTGAACAATGCGTATCAAATAAACGCAAATACGGACTTAACCATAATTTATAATGATATTTCACCTTTGGAAAACCATCACTCTGGTGTAACTGATATTTCTACTGTAAATGCTAATTCCGGAAGAACAGCCGTTCTGTTCACGCTTTTCAGAGACCCGAAACTAAATATTTTAGCAACCTTAACTGAATCACAATATCGAGATTGCCGCAAACAAATTATAAACTGCATTTTGGCTACGGACATGGCAAAGCACGGTGAAATATTGGCCAAATTCAAAAGTTATTCTGCAGAGTTCAACTTTGAAGAGCAAGCACAAAGACAATTGGTACGTACATCCGTTATTGCACAGGATAATTTCTGACTGGGTGCGATTGGTGACGACTTTAGCTTCTGCAGATGATAATAAAATGTAGCGATATCTCGAATGAGGTACGCCCCAAGCATGTTTCGGAACCTTGGGTAGACAACCTGCTGGAGGAGTTCTTCTGTCAGAGTGACAAGGAAAAGAAGGAGGGCCTGCCGACAGCGCCATTCATGGACCGCGAGAAGGTTACGAAGCCAAGCGCACAAGTTGGATTTATTGGGTTTGTGATGATCCCACTGTTCGAGCTCGTCTCCAAGGTTCTCCCGAATATGGATGAGCCGATCATCCAGCCGATTAGGCGGGCGCATGAATACTACAAGAGCATGCTGGAGACAAAGCCGGGCGCAGTGAACGTGTCCGTGCACACATTGGATGAACCAACATATAAGTCCAACATATAAGTTATGGGAGAGGTGCTTTCTGTGATGTGTGCTGTACTAACACGAAGTCGGTCGCGGTTGTGTCGTGTTGTGATGTTGGATTCTTTGAAAACAGACCCGAATCCAATGTCCATCTTCAAGTGAGTTGAGTTCTCTTCCCCGGCGCCACCAACCGCAATCCTGCTTCTACCGCGCAATGCTTGCAGCCAGCTGACGTACTTCGTTCTTGTCGTGGAGATCGCCGCGTTTCTTGTGTTGCTTGTGCCGCTCAACTTCGTGCCGGTGAAGGCCCGCAAAAGCGCGATGCAGGTGAGGCTTCCTTGGATGGGTCTTAGCATGCATGGTAACTGTGCTTATTCGTAGTTTGGTGCTCGCATTCTCGGTTTGGAATCCGTAGTGTGGGTGTCGCGAATTATCCTCCTTGTAGTCGGAGCCGTATTCGCCGATACGCTCATGCGGCTGCAGCGTCTTGATGCTGACTTGCATGCGAAGGATGCTCACGACAATGACCATCACCATCACTATGACACTCCGCTGGGTGCGCGTCTGTTCTACAATATTACCACTTTCGCTAACTGTATCTGTTCATTCAGAGGAGCTTCAGTTCAAATCCAAGCTGTTTTATTCGCAGCGTAACATGTATCTTTCCCTCATGTCTCTGTTTATGACCATGTGGGTTGTTTTTTTTTTTGTTTTTTTTTTATTGGCTTCGGGCACCGGCGAACAAGTTGTTTACAGCGTCTTATACCGCCGCGTGAAGGACCTTTACCTCATATTATCTTTGCAAGATGCTCAAGATACTGACAAGATCACCATGAAAGCGTTGAAGCAGCAAGTGGAAGCGATGGCAGCTGCGCTTCCAGACACCAAGAAGAAGACCGAGGCTGCGAGCGAAGAAAAATCACAATCAGTTAACGCTGTGGTTGAGGAAGCTGAGATTGTAGCGGGATCGTCAAAGGACGATCCTTCGGACGCCTCTGGAATTCGCAAAAGGAAATGATGGAGGCGAATCCTTGGGATGCGGCGCCAAATGCCTTATTCGAGTTCCGAGCTTTTGAGAATATCATTTGTTTGTGCGTTAAATATTGCTTCGAGTTCGAATTCGAGGCCAAGACCCAAGCCAAAACCGAACCCTGTATATGTTGCAAACAACACCAAGAAATGACTTCGACAATCGAGCAGCGTCTGCAGCCTAATGCAGAACAACTGGAGACTATCTATTTCATCGCCGGATACTCTGCCGCCATTGCAATCGTAAGACGTGGTCACAGTGACCAAATCCCACTTACTTACCTGGGTTGATGATTCTACCTCGACAGCTGTGGTGCATGCCCATACTGAAGCATATTCTATGGCCGTTCAAAGTCTTCACTGGTGGGCACATTCAGGTGTGACATTGACCTTACTCTTCTCGGCAACAGTTGCCTTGCACGAATTTGGCCATGCTGCAGTTGGAACGTGCACTGGGGCGCGAGTGGAGAGTATAACTGTGGATCCTGACGAAGGCGGACTGGTATGCAACATTTGTAACTGTGTCAAATTTAAGCTCTTTGTTTTCAAGACAAAGATGAGGGGAGGAAATCAGTACTTCAGTTTGCCTGCCGGTAATTCACCGTATGTCGCTGTACTTTTGTTTGAAATAAGTCTGTCCGTTTCAGGATATCTGAGTTCTGCTTTTTTCGGCGCATTGATGATCTTCTGCGGATTCAACCTAACTGCGTCTAAAGCTGCAGCAGTTTTTGTTGGAGTTTGTATGCTGGCGACGCTCATATGGGGTAGGTTAAAAAGGTGTGAATGTTGCTAACTGTTCATGAAGCCAAAAACTGGCTAACGCGAGGAATAACGTTAATATTCATCGTAATTATTGCACTTTTGTGGTGGCTTCCTGTTGGAAACGGAAAAGGGCTGAGATACTTCATTCTATTTCTTGGCACAATGAGCGCGTTGTACAGCGTTTGGGACATTCTTGAAGATTTGGTTTTTCGAAAAGTGAACGAGAGCGATGCATCTGCATTTAGCAGGATCTGCTGCCGCGGATGTATGCCGCCGCAACTATGGGGGTTCCTCTGGTTCTTGATTTCCTTATTGTTCCTTGCTATTGCAGTCGTAGCGGCTTTGTACCTATTCAAGGATGATGGTTCGGGCTGAAGAAAGCATGCGCTTCTTGTCATTGAATGAAATTTCTTGTTTCACGTAAACGAGCTGCAATCACCTCCGCCAATTTCAGCGTACCTGGCCGAAAAGTAACAGGGGCTGATGCTGACTGACACATCTCGTGTTCGACGGCGACAGTAAAGTGCATATCGCACAGCAGTCGGACAGCCAGCGAAGAAACATTGTGGCAGAAAGTTTTGTCTAAATCCTGGTGTTTTTGCCGCACACACACCAAATTATTCGCGTTCCAATACATCTAACAAACACAATCTCCAATCAAAGCATACTGCACTCAACGGCTGACGACGATAACTTATTTCATCGTTCCTTGGAATACAGGCTTGAAATGCTCCCAAACTCAGTCACTCATTGGTCATTTCAGATGCCCTGCAACTCCTCACGAGCTATTGACGAGCAGTTCCTTTTCCCCTGCCAATCTTGTTCAATATCTTTCAAACAGTGTGAGGATCTTACGTGATAGAGATCAAAACTTTCTTTCCCTTTGTTACGGTAGCTCTTGAAGACGTGCCAGCAGTGGTCTGTTCTGCACCGTCGTGTTCGCGATCCTCGTAGTTCAGCACAAGTCTCTTAAGTTGCTTTCTCTCTTCGAGTTCGGCTTCTTGTTTTAGTTTAGTGCTGAGCACTAATTCACTGTTCTGAGGCAGCTCAAAGTTTTTGACCTGCATTGAAAAAGTCAATTTAATCCCAAATTGAGAATAAAAACGAACCTGCTGCTTGTTTCCTCGTTTAGTTAAGAACGAAAAGACAACACCATCAGTGGCAGTTGCAGATTGTCCGTTGTTCTGAAACGCGACTCCTCTCTTCACGGGAACTGCAATATCGAACGCGCTTGCGTTTTTCTTTTCATGCTTGCGGCTGTCCAGACTCTCCTGCATTATTTTTGAAAACTCCTTTTCAAATTCCGCAGCCAGATCGTTCTCAATTGCTTCCTCTTCCTCGTTTGCAACAGCCGGACTTGACATAACCACAACAACGGGGTCATCGTCGTTAATATCATCGTCCAGACGCGCACTAGCGAGTCCATCGGCAACGGTGTCATCCCCACCTTGTTTATCTCCGTCAGCCGGGTCGACGGGCCGACCAGCCCATTCATCCTCGTCATCGTCGTCCGCAACAAACGCTTCAGCGGCCAAAGCACTGCGTGCATCGCTATCTCCGCCGACTGAGCCACCGCCCCCACCGCCGACAGCGTTGTCTGTGACTAGCAAGTTGAATGCGTCCACAGCAGCGTCGTAAGCGTCAACGCCTGCATTGGAAGAACTGAGATCGACGCTGCGTACGCGACCGAGGACTTCCAATGTTTCCTCTACGAGAAAGCGTACATCCATGGGAAGCATAGGCTTTGCTCGAATATATACCTATGCGAACATTTTGTTGTGGTCAGCCAATCATGAAAGCTAGTCGGACTGTACCAGCATGAAAGCTAGAAACTCATTCAATTTGCGTCCAAGGCTACCACCATCAAACCACTGCCCACAAGTTTCAAGAAGCAAACAGCATAGACGCACGCGGAAAAAGTCGTGACCTGCGTCCAAAGGAGACGTTACACCGAATTCTGGAAATGGGCTCTCTGCAAGAAACAAAAAGATGAGTTACACCTGACGAAATTATGGATTTACCATAGCCGAAACGTAAGACCAGGTACAGTGTGTCAAAAATGACGCCACTTTCCACAACTTTGTAGTTGAATAATTCACCAAGAAACTTCATGCCAATAAGTCTCCTCTGGTTATCCTTGAATAAATTCGTTTCTAACCCACGGCGAATATCCTCAAGGCACTCGTCCACCACTCGAATGCCAAATGAGCTGTAGAATCGTGACGAAAGCTCATGAGTCATATATGCCAAATATTGGATATTCTGAACATGTAGTTTCCATGGTTTTAGAAATGGTTTAGTTGCAAGTTTCAAGACTTTTTCGTCGTTCCAATTCAGTTTTCGGACTTGTTGAAGGACCTTTTCGCATGTTTTCTTGGACAAATCCGAATAAAAAAGTTTACGAATATACATCTCAAGCGGTGTACGCTGCTTCTGCTCGATAACTGATCTTTCCGGTGGATTACACTGCGTGAATGTCATTCACCAAAATTTCATTTTAAAGTCGCCGCAAACCTCATAAAACGCATTGTCGATCAACAAATTTAAACGACTATCTAAGTTGAATGCAGATTTCTTTTTCATCAAGATTTCAAGCTGTCGGGAGAGTCAGCGATTCAATTGAAAAAAAATACGACTTTTTTACCAAATGGCCTGTGGGCATTGAAGTTTCAGGCGTCTTATACAAAAATCGACCACAAGTTTCAAGCAGACTGCAAACGCATTCGATATTATGGGGAGTGAAACTTTCCAAGAGAACTTTGAAGACATGGAAAATAACGTGGTACGGCGGCAATTTGAATTTCGTCAGTTCTCCAATAAAGCGTACAACTTTGATCTTTTCTTCAACGAAAGTGCGATCGCCCTTTTTTTGGTGGAAGTGAAACTGTTTTTCAAGCTGGAAACATAATTTTAACGACAAATTGATTTTGAAAACTTCTAACCGTTGATATGACATTGCTTGCAATTTCCGGCATAAATGGACTCAAAACTGCAATCAATCGCGAGTAATATGGCAAAATATCCAAGCGCTGGCGGGGTACTGAAAGCAAATGGGCCACAAGCTTCTTACGCGAAGTTTTGGTATTAACGTAACAAAACTCGGTGGCCAGCTTGTCGATCGCTTCAACACTGAGAGCATTAGGAAGAGCCGTAAAGAACGCATCGACGGCAGCGCGTGAGTTTGTGCTGGCTTCCTTGGGATCGTCAAGCTTGCTTTCATCGGTAGTTGGCATTTCGTCCAACTCCTCCCCTTCCTCTGGCAGAAGACTTTCGTCCAGTTTGTCGGAGACGAATTCACTCGGGTCCGTGTTGCTGTCATTGCTGATATCAGCTGTTTTTATCACTTTGTCCAAGTTTTCCAATTCTGCAGCTGTCAGAGTGGCCCTTTTTTCTTGCTTGTCCCCTAGTAGGACAGTTGGCACGAAGTCTTTCAAATCAATCACGTCTTCATAAAACGCACGCGATTCTTCATCCTCCCAGGGGCCGCCAAGCAGAGCTTCCTGCCAAAATTCATGCAGTTGGCAAAATTGGACGAAAGTTAAAACTGATTTTCGAACCTGATCGTCGGCAATTTCTTTTGATCCAGAGTATGAGATTCCTATTGTCAACTTACTGGCAATCCCACTGTCTACTTCTGGGAGCGCAATCATTTCGACAGTAAGGCTTGCACTCAATGCAGTGACATTGGCTAGTAATTTAGAGTACGTTTTCTGAGCACGTGCATATCTTTCTTGACGCTCTTCGGAAATCTCTCCTCGAGCAACAGCATGTTCGTAGTTTGAGATTTCGGCTTTTTTAATGAACTGGGGGGAAAAGCAGAAGTCAGAACAGTAACAATTGATATTTACCGCTTTCACACCTTGTGCATTTTTACGAGGTATTTCGAAACTGCGGAATTATACTCCAACAGAATTCCTTTAATGGCGGTAGAAATCTCATTTTCAACGAAAGGCTGATGATCATAGTCATTATCCGGAAAAATTACGTCGGTGAAGGATTTGCAAAAGGAAGCAGCCACAGAGACATTCGCAAAATCCTTGTCTGAGTTAGCGTTAAACAGAAAGTTGACAGCATTGACTAGCAACGAGTTTGCAACTGCGGTTCGTTTTTGGTTCCCTTCGTCCGGAAGAACCCCAACCACACAGAGTTCTGCAAAGAAACGCAATAAGGGTTTTAAACGCGAAATACGCGCAACTTCTTCGCGCTCTTTGGCGTCAGCAGATGTGGTGGAGGAGTTACTTTGGGTAGGAGAGGCGACAGAGAGTTCTTTGAGAGTTTTGAGAATAGCGGGCTTCAGCAGATCTGCGAAGTCAGATGGATGTCTGCGGTGAATCAGCGAGCATAAATCGACAGCAGCCCAAAGGTCCTGAGGTTTGGAGAGTTTGTTTATGGAGTCGACGAAGCACAGGACAATCTCTTCGAGGAACTTGTCAAGTTTGAGGGTCAGGACGTCTTTCTTCAACGCGGCGCAGGTATCAGCCGAAACGCCAGCCTTAAGTTTGGCTTTGAATGCAGTCGTCTTCTTCAGCGAGCCGTCGAGTCTGTCAGAAGCTGAGGGTGCAATTAGAGTGGGGACTGTCTAGATTGAAGGGCATACAAGTTTGGCCATCAGCAAAGGAGGCGTTAAGTGCCCGGAGGCCGGCGCGCTGCAGCGTTATGGGCGAGGGGCCTGGGGCCGTAGCGCCGGTCGCAGACATCAACTCAGTCAAATCCGCGGGGATAACGAAACCGACACCACAGCCTCAACCGGTACCGACCGTCACCCACTGGCACTCCCGTTGCGCGAGGAATGCGGTCTTTTTACGGACGATGCCGCACGATGCGGTGCGTCGCTGCGACCTGCTGTACTCTACTGAACACAATCCCACGCTCACGGCATTGTTCGGTTTTCGTCGATGGCATCTGGGATTTGCCTTCTATTCACTGGGCTTCAACGAACCGACAGCGACTTAGACGCGTGGTTTAATTGGTGATTTAGAGATGGGGTCTTCCGATAAACGGTAGCCGCATTTTCTGATGGATAATCCCAGTCGAACGACGATCATCATCCGAAATTTCAATTACGTGGCTCACGGTTTCAACGAGCGAGCACCTATATTGTGCGACAGGGCTTGCCCATTTGTGATTTCAAGTTTAACTTGCAGCTGGAATCACTGTGAAACAACTCTCACTTTATTCTTTCAAAGTAATGTCAAAAAGGCATCAAAAAAACAGAGCGGCAAGAACGAACAGCAATGTATGGGTAAACCGGGAATCAATATCATTCGAGGAAAGATCAGTGGTAGCGCTTGCGGTGGAAGAATCCGTTGTGATCGGGTGGATAGCATTGCAGAAGTTGACGATCGAGCCAGTTGTAGTTACATTAAAGGGAATGCTTGAATCTGCAAAGGTGGAAAAGGTGGATGCAGCTCCGACGTCGTTTAGTAGTATGACGGAACCGTCGGACGATTTGTAGTACCGTGGCCACGACTCTGTCGACGAGTCTCCGTTCGGGCTGCCCGTTGCAACAAAGTTGGTCCAGAACTTAACCATTGCAACACCGAGCGCGTCGCTACCCTTGTTGCCCCACACGTAGTCGACTTCATCTCCATGCTCGGCCGTCGACGCATTGAACCAATAGCGGTACACGGGGTTCGCGGAGGAGCTACCGTACGTCTGAGACAGCTGGAAGGCGGGACATAGGAATTGCCAGTAAGTGTAGGCATGCTGGCAAGCCACGGATTCGCTGGTGGCTTCGGCGTACGGCGTCCACAGCGACACCATGCTTGAGACAAAGGTAGTGGTAGTGAAGTCCAGCACGTTGATGGCTTCCCAGAACGCGGTCAGGTTCGACCACGACCCAGCAAGGCCTTCGCCCTCATTCGTGTTTGAACCAATCAAAATGGGCACGGGCGACACGAGTCCAGACCCAAGGGACTCGGCCGGGTTGCGCAGCAAGAACGAGCCATCCACTGTCGCGTAGAAAACGCCTCCAACGGTCGAGATGGAGTCGAGGTAGGAAGTTTGTGCAGTTAAAAGCTGGGAGTAGTTCAGCGCGCGGAGACACGAAATACGAGCGGACGCCGTGGACTCGGAGCATCCGGCATAGCTGACAACCCCGTCGTAGATGCTCTGGGCAGGCGCACCGTCCGCTACGAGCACTGGCCCAGACAGTGAGCTGCCGCTTTCCATGACAGCCTGTGCAAAGTAGTCTTGCTTGCCGTCGTAAGCCACAAGGTGCGTGCCCACGCTCATGCCGCCCTGAGACTGGCCACCAATTGTGATCTTGTCTGGATTACCGCCGAAGTTTGCAATGTACTGCTTTGTCCACTTGATGGCTTGGCGCTGGTCGAGCATGCCGAGGTTCGTGCCGTTGATAGCCAACATATCGCTGCCTGCGAGCCATCCAAGCACGCCAAGACGATAGTTAATTGTCACCACAACGATGGGGTTTGGGCTCTGATTGATGAGGGTCGTGCCGTCGTATTCATTTCCAGAACCGCCAGTAGCGCCTCCGCCGTGGATCCACAGGAACACAGGCAATTCTGCTGTCGCGTTGGCGGGTGTGTAGATATTAAGGAAGAGGCAGTCCTCGTCCATGGATGTGGACGATGTCGTGCTTTGGCGCCGCCCCAGCGTCGAGTTCGTCGACGGTCCACCGGAGGTACCAGAAGGTGGGCCTCCACTGCCACCTCCGCCACCAGACTGCGGACATTCGGCTCCATATGATGTGGACGCGTATGTTCCCGTCGTGGTCGGAGCTGCAGGCGGTGCGAAACGCAGAGTGCCAGTTGGCGCCGCTGCGTATGGAATACCCAGCCATGACACCACGCCGCTGGACGTGGCTCCGACAAAAGTTGCAGTGCCTGCCGTCACGGTCTGCGTCACAGTCAATGCCGATGAAGAAGCGACTGCGGCCAACAGTGCAAGTGGCTTTAAAACAGTTTGAGGATGCATTACGATACTCTTGTTGTCGATAGGACGGAGGAACTTCCGGCTTTAAGGACTCGCTTGTGGGTTTGAACTTTTTTTCAAATTGTGTCATGTGCCATCTTATTAGTGATTTAAGAAGTGACATGAAGCCAAGAAATTAAATTAGACGGCCCAAGTAATCATCCGCTAGACATTCACCCAATGCGCCTGCTATATTTAGAGTGCCAATAAGATACTATAGTCGGAGTCTTTGTCCGCACCGGCATCTGCAGTTGACATGCAAATGTCACATCAATTTGTCAGCGTGAGACACCCCAAAAATCTTTTTGACAGGAAGTATTCGCTGACAATTCTTGGCTTTGGCGTATCAGTGAAAGAGTTCAGGCACCGGAAGGCAAACATATTGCATGCTGGCTAACTCGTCTTGCCCTACCGCTTTGCAATAAAAGCGAATTGTCGTACGATTTTATAACATCCCACATCAAAGTAGGTCTGCTGTCCTAGCTGTTCAAGCTCACCTGATAAGGAATATTTAGGATTAAATATAAATCCCAGAATCGCTGCAACTTGATCGTTGTTAGTCGAACGAGAAGCGGTTGCCTGGACGTACGTATCGAGTACCCTTGCAATCTGCTTCCGTATCGGCACGGATTTCGGATATTTTGGGCAGATTGGCACAACCGCGCAAGTGCTGAAAAAACTGCAGGTTGACTGTTTCGCAGTGAATTGGAGCGCGGACATCCAGGAACCTTTTCCATGCCAATGCAGAACTCGTATCTTTTTCACCGCATCAAACATTGGAGAAATACATACCCCACGGCAATGAACTTTCCCGTGTTCAGCTGAGTTCGTTACCCCGCGCAAGCGACCGATCAGACTGAAAGGCTTTGCTCGGTTCTTCCACGACCACTTCATATCACCGACAAATCAACTTCAACAGCCGCCGAGATAATATTTCAGCATTGATTCGTCCAATGAGCCGCCGATTGTGGGGAAAGGATGTTCGCAAGACGTTTTGAACTGTTCGCGGAACGAAGGTTTAGGAACGGACGACGTAATTCATTTCCGGACTGATATCAGTCGAGTAAGAGGGTTCGCTAACTATGGAAAGAAAGAGACGGAAATGTCTGCTATTCAGCGGACGGGGCAAAAAAGTGCTATGTGCAATTGACACAAGATGAAGAGGACGAGGAAGCCCATAATCAATGGATACTCCGGTGGAACAGGAATGTTTTTGTGCTTCGGTTGGGATTGATAAAGACGGGCAGCCTGAAAGTTCCCTGGCGCAAGGAACTCATGAAGCGAACGGAAAGCGAAAAGCTCGTTTAAGCGACATTTGGAGAACCGTCATATCAATAAAATTCTAACTTGAATACTTTTATTAGGAGCAATGGACAAACAGCCTGAAAAACAGCGGCCAAGTTTCCTTAACACCGGGCGGGTGGCGGGCGGGGTTGTACACATAAACACAGAATGCAACAAGAAATCAAGCTACGACGGCTCTCAATGCCTCGTCCAACGATGAATGAAAGTACTTCAGTGCGCGAACATTTGCCATGGGCATTTCTTGGTCAAAAACGCCGGAAGCCGTCTTTGGCAGTGTGTTATCAGCGGAGGAGGGCGCTTCGTCGACTGCCGCGCTGATGGAGCCACTGGACTTTGATTTTTTGATGCCGGACGACCCGTTGGCACTGGCGCCGATGCTCAAAGTTCGTCCAATGGCGGACAGCGAGGCCATGAGGCCGCCCTGCTTCATGCTCGGCCGCCGCGATCTGCTGGGCACGATGTCGCTGTCGGTCATCACCGTCGGGCTCGGCGAGCTGGACCCCATGCGCGGCGCGGGGACTGCCGCGACGGCTAATGCGGCTGCCGCAAGGGCGGCTGCAGTTGCTGCGTCGCTCGCGCTTGCATCGGGCTCGGCGGGTAAGTTGTGGTTTGCCACCCGCATCAGTCGGTTCAAGTGGCTCGTGCGCATGTTGGCAAAGTGCAAAGGTATCTCGTCGCGGTGGCCGCCAACTTCCGCCAGAAAGTCCTTGGCAGCGAGCAGTGTCTGCACGCCTGTGTAGTCCAGGTATTCGACAGCAGTGAAATCGAGAATCACCGCATGCAGTTGAGTTTCGGGATGATACTGTGATGCAATTTGGACAGTTTAAGATACACCGGGCTCAAGGCTGGTAAAGCAGCATACCACAAGGGACAGGCTGCTCTTGAAGTCGTCGAGGAAGGCGTGGGCCTCGGGGTACTTTAGGGAATACTGCACGACGTGCACCAGGGTGCCGTTGAAGAAAATGGAGTCGTGGGCGGCGGAGTCCATGAGTGCAGATGGGCAGGGTTGGTGTGCGGCAGCGACCGAACGAGTTTTATAAGTGAGGAAGGCGATGTATCGATAACAGCAAGCCTATCTCCGATTATCTGCAGCAAATCATTGCCACCCACAAACAACAGTTCTTTTTACAGTGGCAACCCCGGTGACATCCCGGGGCAAGGGTGCGCGGGATGCATGGCTGGTGGCTCGCCCGAGGGCGCTGGCGCGAGGTGGACCCCTCAAGCGTAGTTCTGTGCCCCGATCGAACGTCAAAGTCAAGATTCAAGACAGGACAAGCAGCGGCTGATTTTCGACGCAAAGTCGCTTAACGAAGAAGGCTGAACTGCACTGGGAAGGTCGGCACCAACGGGCGCCACCAGCGCAGGCCAGCTGCGCGCGCAGAAGAGACGCGGTTGCATGGCGCGTTGCAACAGCGACGCGCGATGCCTGCTCACGAGGGTTATGGTCGACGAGGGAGTTGATGTTGACAGTTTGCAAGAAACAATGCGATACTTTACGCGCACTGACGCCCAAAAGCTGCGTCTGTATTCGTACAAGTCCGTCGACAAGTGCGTACAGCCTTCCTCGCCCACCGTCCCGGTTTGCTGACCGCCCCGCGTCTTGCCGCAGGTCCTTCATAGCGACAAAGATCCTCAACCCGTACTGGTGGTCAGTCATCATCGACTTTGTGCCTGGATGGGTTGCGTGAGTCCGATTACACCCCACTGCCTCGCGCTGCGATTCACTTCACACGTGCAGCCCGAACTTGATCACCCTGACTGGCTTTCTGTGCGTCCTGGCGAACGTCGTCATTTTATTGTATTACTCTCCCGATCTTGTCGCACCTTGTCCTTCGTGGTGCTACGTGTCCTTTGCCGTTGGTCTATTTGTATACCAGTCTCTGGACGCGATCGACGGAAAGCAAGCAAGGAGAACGGGGTCATCTGGCCCACTTGGGGAGCTCTTTGATCAGTTCAGCTTCTTTTGTTTTCTTTTTTTGGGGGGGTTTGACAGCATCTAAACTTACAACAGTGGATGCGATGCACTCAATACTGGACTTGCAACTCTCCTCGGGATCAATGCGCTCGGTCTCGGTCATTCTTGGTGGTCTATTTTTACAACTATGTGTTGCATCGCCAATTTCTATCTTTCGACTTGGGAAGAATATTATACAGAAATCTTGTATTTGAGCGAGTTTAGTGGTCCGATTGAAGGAGTACTGACCATGTGTGTTATTTTCTTTGCAACAACCATTTGGGGTAAGTCACTGTGTGTTATTTTCTGTCTACTTACAACCATGAACGAGCAGGAACCGAGATCTGGTCTACTCCGATTGGACAAGTGCTTCCCGGCGTAATATCTGATCACATTTCATTTCGTGCAATCTTGGACTTTCCTGTTAATAAGGCTATTGTTGTGTCGGGAACCTTCGCGGTGGTTTTCAATGTTATCACCAGGTATGCGGAATTTTGCTGCACAGTGCAGTGTATCCGGTACCAATTCTTTCTTTATATACATATCAGTACTATCAACGTGCAGAACGCGATCGCATCGAACCCAGAGTCGGCAGCAAAGGCCAAAAACTGCTCGCCGGCGGTGTCGCTGCTGCCGTTCCCGGTGCTGGCGGCGGCGGTGCTGTCGTATCCGGCGGTGTACGCGTCGGCGGTGATTTCGGAGGGCGATGCGTTCGTGCCGTTTCTTGTGACCGTGTCGTGCGTGTGCGGGCAGCAGGTGGGCCAGGTGATTGTGGCGCACGTGAGCAAGCGCGTGTTCCCGCTGCGCGAGTCCGTGGCGGCGGGCATCGCCGTGTGCGTGGGCGGCCACCTGGGCGTCGCGGTCGGCGCGCTGGTCGCCGCCGCGTCGCGCCGCGACGCCGTGTTTGCCGACGTCCTGGACCTCACGGGCGGCATGATGTGGTCCATTGCGGCGGTTGCGGCCGGCGTTTATCTCGTGTGGTTCACTTCCATCGTCAGCGACCTGTGCGAAATTTTCGACATTTACTGCTTGGCGATCAAGCGAAAGACCGATCCCGCGGAGAAGAACTCGCCGGTGAAGAAAGACGTCGGCGCTGTGGACCTAACTTTGGCTGGGCGCACCAGGTCTGGCCGCAAGCGGAAATAAACTCTTTGGATCATGTTCTTTCAACAAGCTCCTCCACAGTGCAATGTAATCATTCAGTTAACTTGAATGAACATAAATCTTGCATGCTGACGTGTGAAAAAAAATAATATTAGTTCTATTTAATCAATATTAAAGGTGGAATTTTCTGTGCGAGTGTCGGGCGCTGAATCCCTATATTTACAAGCAGCGTTGGGTTTCGTTGCTTTTTGCATCAATCTACCCTGGCAACTTCTGAGTCGGGTCCGTCTCAGGCGCGCAGTAAAGCTACTTCATCACCGTTTTGCCGTCGAGGGCGCACTTCTGCCAGGTCGAATCGTCGTCGGCAGCCGCGAAAAGCAGGCCACCGCGGGCAGTGTGCGCGGTGGCACAACAAAAAAAACACCGCGAAAAGAAGAAAAATTAAAATAAAATAAAAAAACGCAATTCAAAATTTCATCCCCTCAATAAAAAAAAAAAAAAAACAAAAAAAAAAAAGCAACGCAATCATTGTTTCGCGTACTTCAAGCAAATCTGCATGAACGACACGCTCCGAAGCGGATGCCTCTGGGTCAATTCCTTGAACTTTGCCGCGCTGATGCACCAAGCGCTTGAATCGCTGACGGCCATGAGTTGCTGCGTGCTTTTGATTCCAGCAAAGAACTCAAGTTCCCCCACCTGCAGCGGGCAATTCCATTAGATCAAAAGTGCAAAAGAAGACAGACAGCACTGGTCCCGAAACGAAAAAGAAAAAAAAAAATTACCATGCTGCCGGGCAAATACGACCCAACGACCTTTTCGGTAACAGTAATCCCTTCATCGTCTCCAATAGTCTCATAAAACTCGCGCAGGACAAAGCTCCCCGTTTGCACAATGATCAATGTGTCAACCAGCTCTTCGCAATCCCACACCACGGCATCCTTGGCAAACTCCTCTAAAGTGACAAAATTGCCCACAATGTTGACCAGCTCGGGATCGTCTCTAAAAATGTTCGCCAGGACGGCATTATCCGCGCCCATGCTGTCGCCGCGGTGGCGGCGGGGGCGAGAACCGGCCGTCTCGCCATCAGGCAGCAGGGCTGGTGCTTGTGCAGACTCTGGCGCCGCTGCCAACGTCTTCGGAAGCTCAGCATGCAGCAGCAGTTCGTTTTCGCAGTACTCGATGGCGATTTGGACGTTGTCAAACACTACCGCCGTGTCGTTGGCGGGATCGGCGAAGCTTCCGGACTTCATGACAGTTTGCTGCAACTTGCCCAGGTTGCAAAATATTGCTTGGATCCCGTTCGAAGCGGCTTTAGCCTTTAAACGCTCAATCCCTTGCAGTGCGGAAAACTTTCAAGAGACAATGAGTACCAAACAGAAAATATATATATATACAGGAAACTCACATCGATTCCTTTTACCAGGGCGAAATCCAGAATAATAAACTGCACAGGCACGCTTTTCTCTGAGGCTTCAATTACGGCATCGAGATGACGCTCGACTTGTGAAATCACTCCAAAAAATAGAAACCCATACAGCTTGACTCCCTCGACAGACCCCTTCATGCGCTCAAGCCATTCTTGTTGCTCGATGCCTCTGCGCACGGTGGAAACACTGGCGTCGAAAGTGTCCAAAATGACGCTTTCCCGCGCATATTCCAGCACGAAAAACACAACAGACAAACCGACTCCAAACACAATGCCCTCAGTGAAGCCGAAGATGCCCATGACCAGAACGATGGCAACTATCGTCACGTATTCGAGTCGCGAGATTGGCATGTGCAGGGTTTCGACAAGCGATTCGATCAGCAGATCGATCCCAAGATGGAAGATCAAACAGCCGACGAGGATGGTGGGAACAAATTTGATTACATCTCCTCCGATAATCCAAAGAACAATCGTGCCGATGGTGACGAGTGCGCCGGCCATTCGCGTGTTCCCTCCGCACCGCATCACCAACAGAGAATTTGAATACACAATGTAATTTTGCGGTGTGCCGGCGAGGCCCGAAAAGAAATTTGAGACTGCGTGACAATATAGCTCGCGGTTCATGTCATAATCCTGGTTAGTGGATGCGGCCTGTTTCAAAGTAAGATTTACGACTAGGGAAATAATAGGCTGACCAAGGCAGGGATGTTGATGGGAACATGCAGTAAAGCGAAGAAAACCAAAGACACTTGAATGGGCAATGTGATGAACACGCTTCCCCAATCAACTCCTCGAAATCCGTTGAAATATGTCCAAAGGGTGTAAAATGGCAGAGTTTCTCCTTCTACAGTAAATAAAAAGCCGGCCTCTGCAAGTAAAAAGACGTTAAGGATACCAATGAATTTCAGGAGCCAAATCAAACCTCTCAATGTCTCTAATGATAACCCGGAAGCAAACACGAGACCATAGAACACAAAAGGAATGGCAGTGTAGAACAACGGTACAAAAAGATGACTCTTGATGCATCGTTGCAGGGTTTTCAACATGATTGCAAGACCAATCGCTGATCCCCACACCATCAATGCACCGGGTTGCAGCAAATCAATGAAAAATTGAAGGCTGAATTCCAAGTGCACTCTGCTGGTTATTTCAACTGCAGTAATGAACAAGAACCATCCTAGAAATAAGCAACGAGAAAATTAACAAAATTGGCGCACGAATGAAGAAAAAACAAGCTTTAGAGCCCTACCGATTCCACCAATGCATCCAATGAGAACTTGTCTCGGAAAGAATTGAACAATATTTCCCAATTTGTAATGAGCCAGGGCGAAAAAGACGATTCCAGTCAGAATTGTTGACATTGAAAAGGCAACCATGATAGTCGCGAGAACACCGTCCATGGATACCGGAACAGAAAGAGCCTCTGCGTTCGCAAGCATGCGCTTTTCGATTGTTGACACAATGAGATACAAAAACGGCATGATTTCAATCTGCATTGAGCCATTGGCGCCAGGAAACTTGGAGAGGGCAGTGTATGTAATCATTGAAATGATGGTGGAAACGAGAAACATTTGCACTCCAACTTGTGGAGCAGTGGGTGGAATTGACGACGTCAAGTTTTGAGGCGGAAACAGAATAACGCCATAGGAAAGGGCATCTAGGAGAATTAAAAGAAGCCCTAGCATTGCCGCGGGCACAGCGGACAGAAATTGCAAAGGGAGCGACCAAATAGTTACATCGCTCTTCGCTTCGGAGAAGCGAGATTCCGGCAAAACAGACAGGCGTCCTCCGGATTCCATCAGCAGTGGAGTTTGTTCTTCGACGGATTGTGGGACGGCATCGTGGTCGGATGAGTCATGGATCCAAGAAGCAGTCATGTTTCTCGACATTGCCACCTGATCGGCATCAGATTCGCCATCGGAATCAATATCGATGCTTTGCGTAAGCTTTGAATTTGAATGGGCGCTTTCCCCGCTGCCATCTTCGTTGTTAATGCCGGATGTTTCGAAAATGCCGAGCTCGCGATAAGACAAAGCCATGGAATCGGCGCGAACAGAAGCAGCATTGGGCATTGCTATGTTCATTGCAATTGCCGCAGATGCAGCTTGAATGTGGCGAGGACCGCTGCTCAATGGCGGAAGCGGGCTGGCGAGCCGCGGGGCGCGGGAAGACACGGCGGAATGCTGCTCGGAAGAGCGCGAACTCAGACTGCCTCTGCGAGTAGCGGAGGCATGCAGCTGGGCGAGATGCGGGTTAAGCTGCGGGTTGCGATAAGACGCCGAAATAGAACGCGCGAAGCTGCGGGACACGCCTTGACCCGAGGCGGGGGTTGGGATATTAGGAACGGCCATGGGGGACGCGGGAATGGAGTAGGGGGACATGATGCGATGGATGCGAGTCGGAGAGCTGACAGAGGACGACGCGACTGTGCCGAGACTGGAGCCGAACGCCGAAGCAGACTGGTTGATGAGGGCATTGGCGCGCGAGGAGCGGATGGAGACGCCGAGGACGGTTGCAGAATCGGCGACAGCGGCGACAGTGGCAGTGGCAGTGGCAGTGGAAGTGGGGCCGGCCGCAGACCCGCGCGCAGGGGGCTGGATGGCGCGTGGACGGGACTGTGGGTTCGAGTTGCTGCTGCTGTTCATTGAAGAGTGCTACACTGAGGAGCTGAGTGGCTGTGCTGGCTGAGTGCTGGCTGGTGCGTGTGCGTGTGTGTGATGTCTGTCCAGTGCCTGGTGCCTGGTGCCTGCCTGTGCGTGTGTGTTTGAATGTGAGTGTGTGTGTGTGTGTGTGCACAGAGAGATGCACCCGTGCGCCGAGACAGAAATTTTCTCGCTTCTTCTTCAGTTTGCTGCTGCCGCAAAAGTTTGCATTTGCTCGGCGCCAGTCCCCTCTCCATGAAGCACCCCCCCCCACAACCACACATGAAGCACCCCCTCCACCACCCACCACCCAAAGCTCTCTTGCGAGGAGCTACCGGTCCCACTCACTGCCTGATGATGAGATGATTCATATCTCTCAATCTTCCATTGGCGCCCTTTCGCCGAGTGTTGCTTGGGAATTGCCCGCAGTTGTATCTACGGGATTCTTCAGTATTGAACGAAAAACTGCCACGAAAAATTAAACAACACTGAAGATAATCAACAGTGATAAACGCAACTCTGAGATATTTGACAACAAAACCACATCAAATTGTAATATAGCTGTTATTGACTTCCAAAAAACAGCAGATCGATTTCAAACGCAGTTCCGCACTGCTCTCTCAGCACTTTACTGCCCGTCATCAGCGATTTCGAGATTCCGTTTGAAGGGTTGTTGCTGACAAGTTCTAGCAAGAAGGACTTTATATGACGGTGCCAGTCGACGAGGTTCTAGCTAGGACAACATGCAAGGAAAGCACGGTTAGAAATATCAAAACTACAGCACCGTATAGTATCATTCAAGTGTGTTGATGTTGTTTTATTCAATTTTTTTTTCTCCTTTTTTGCTAGATTCACCAGGTCCCATTCACCCGAAGAATGCTGTGAAAATCACGACTTAGCCAACAGTAGCAAAACACGCAAAGAAGTTTATCGGGAAAAGATATGGGAGTGAACCGGATGCGGAAAGATCAGGGATAGTTTGCTAGTTTCACATAAAGGATACTCCGAAAAACTCGGAGACCTCTCATGCTCAAATGACACGCAATGAATGATAATTTGAACATCATATCGTTCCTAGGCTCTCGGGGTGAAGGAACGAGGGCGTATCTCGGCACGGGTGTGTAGTGGTTGTAGGGATTTACCTTCTGTTCCATTTTTTGGATCTTTTTTTTCGTGTGATTCCTCGCTGTTCTGCAAGACCCAATGGGTGGAGCTGGTTACAGCAACATCTTTGTAAGCAGCAATCAGTTCTGACTCCAAACACCAGTCTGACGCGAGCATCGAAAACTGTTTGCACGCGTAGGGCGTTGATGCTGTCGCGATACCTCCGATCCCTCGGCCTCACCGCAAAGACCTGATGCCCAGGGTGACGGGCGATATGCAGCACCGACCTGTTCCGCTGACCCCAGCTGAGTTTGCCAACAATATCCGGCGCGCTCCTGCCGCGTCGTGCTACGACCAACTGCCCCCCATCCCGTCGCCGTCAAGCCCGCAACTGCACAGCAGAACCCAGCGCGCGGGGCGCGCCGCGCGCCGCCGACTGCACCTCCGCGTCTTCACACCGCCGCAACAGACCCGGCTTGTGCGCTTTTCGACTGAAATGGACCAAGCGGCGCGAACAAACGCTCAGCGATACCTGAACTCCATCGCTGCTGCGATCGACGTGCCGTTCGTGCCGAACACCCGCATACCTTTGGTTCATCCGCCGCCACGACTGCCTCCGTACTACGAGGCGCATCTCCGCGACCTTGACCGATTTAAGCAGGCCTTGCAAGACAGTGATTCTGACGACGGATATGGCGGCAGTGACACCAGTCAGGCTCTATCCGCATCGACGGACGCACTTGGCGGGACAAACGTTCTGCGCCTGCGCTTTGATGCTGAAGTCAAGCAAAAATTTTACAGCAATGGGACCGTTTCCTCGCCGAAACGTCTGTCCGAAGGAGGTCGCAATCAGAAAGGAATGCGGAGGGCATCTCAAGCCGATAGATTCTGGGCGGCTGAACGGCATCTGAGGAGATTCAAATCCAAGTCATCGGTGTCGTCCTTGGCAGACTCGGAATCCTCTTTGGCGAAAAATTCTCAGTCAAGACATTCATCATCAGATCAAACAGATAAATTGGACAGGACAGAAGATCTGGATTCGGCAAGAAAAGCGCCAGACGCCTTGCGCGAAGAGAATCAGCCGGACTCCACTGAATTGCAGCCAGATAACAGCATTAAAAGTACACAAGAAACTGTTGAGCAGTCCGATTTGGACGAGGCGTCTTTGAGGGACTGCCAGTTTTTTTCCGCCAGCACGGCAATTTTGGAAAAATCGGAAAGGGACATTCCGCTTACTGCTCCTCACCAATCCTGTCCAAACACAATTTCGACTCCAACTCTGGATCTTTTGAGAAAACTCGCAGTGGATTCGAAAGGAGGGCCCGAAGCGCATTTGTCGACAAAAGAGATCGATCTTTTATTGAAACTAACTCTGACCGGATCCTCAGACCTTTTCAATGTTTCGCTTGGTCCATCAACATCAGAAACTGATATGGCAGCAGGACTTTCGGGAAACTTAAAATTTAAGGCTCAAGAAAGAAGGAGAAAGCACACCTACAGGCTGAAAGCGAGTGGAGGCTTTGCCCTGAATTTGTCCAGTCTCGAAGAAACTTTCCAGCTTGTGCTTCCAATCGCAGATGACAAGCCAATCAAATCAACACCAAGTGAGACAATGGAGGACCACAATGATATTTCCGTGGACGAATCCAACAGTGCATCAAAGGTTCTATTTATTTCTCGATAGACTTTTTTTAAGTTTGATACAGTCTCTCGCAAATGTGCTTGACGAGTATCCTTCCACACTGAGTTTAGGTATTCTTCCTCTTCCATCAGTCTCAAAAAAAGAACCAAAGGACTGTTACGAATTCACGCGTCTCATTAGTTTGAGTGAGTCCCAATACAACAGTATAAACGATTTTTTTTTCCTCTAAAATTTCCCTGTGTCAGTTAACCGCTACAAAACCCGCGAGTCCCGAATAGTCGTGTTTAATGAAGCTGAAAATATCGAAATCGAAGATATATCGGACTTTGTTGCGACCCCGTACGCGCACATGGACAAACTACCTCAACGCGGGACGAAGGCGTATGCTGCATTGTACCAAACCCTGCTACTTGCGCTGCTGAACGAGCAAGGAGCAGAGCTCCGTTTTGAGGCTGCGAAAATTCTGATCCACATGGATGACTACCAAAACCTGCCGCGGTGGGAAACCATCGCATTTAAAAAGGCGCTCAGCGATGCAGTTTTGTCGCAGCGGCCGCCGGACAGTGGTGCGGCTGGGGCGCAAAGCGAGCGCGACAACGTGGACGACGCGTTGCTCGCCGGAATATGTCTGTGCCGGATGGGCATAGTGGACTCGAAAACCGTACGACGCGTGAAGCATGGTCTGGGCGATTTCGACGCTGCAAAACGCGACGCCGCCATCGAATGCCTTTCCAGCCTCCACATGCGCCATGCTAACGGCGTCATGGACATGCTGATTTCCGAGTGTCGGAAGACAGCCTCGTGGAGAGTGCGTGTCGATGTTATAGAGCTGCTGACGCGTTGGATTCAGCGTATCGATCCAGAAACGTATTCCCCGTCAAATTCTTTGGTTGGAAGTGAATTCAAGTCAACAGAAGCCATAAATGTCATCAGCACCCAAATTTGTGAAAACAGCGCCAACAGCGATACCACAGATAGCCATCCTTTGAAAAGAAGAAATATTTCTTTCTCTTTGGAAAACCGAACAGTATCAAAGTTACTTCAGGTGTCGACCACAAAAATCGTTCAAACCAAACTAGAAGGTCAAATTCTTCGCGCTATTGACGTGTTGTTGGACCTCATGTGGAATGACTGGTCCAAAGAAGTGCGCTCGGCTGCCACAAAGGCCCTTGCAAGGCTGAACCAAGGCCAGCAAGCCTTCCAATGGATAATTGACATGCTTGAGATGGATGATCCAGTGAAGAAGATAGACGCTCTGCGATGCTTAAGCAGCATGGGTGTCATCACTTCAAATGCACAGCACATGTTCCTGAAAACTTTCAAGGACACTTTCAATTCCGTGCGAATTGAAGCTTGCAAGGTCACAGTGAAAACTTTTCTGAACTTTGAAAACTGTTCTGACAACAGACAGCGAACAGGTAGCATGCGGAGTCGTAACTGCCGAAAATAGGACTTTGATCAACACTTTGCTGGATTGCCTGAATGACTTCGACGACCGAGTTCGGGCATTCGCTATAAAAGGTCTGGCAACATGTGGTGCCGTATCGCTAACTTGCAAAGCAGCTATTGGGCTCTCCAAATGCACTGAACCTCGAATCAAGGAGGCCATATACTGGGCATTAATACATGAAAAGCACCCGTCAGTTCGCGCCGAGGCCATAAACTCTGCGGTCGAGCTTAAGCTTCTTGACGAAGACATCCGCCTGCGCGAAGCTGTTTTTATACTGATGGATACCGACAAAAGCCTCGAAGTGCGAAAGCTCGCAGAGCGCATTCTGGCAAAAGGAGGATATATTTTCAGCGACGGGAACAAAAGAAAAATTTCTGTGGCAAGCGACAATGGTCAAAAGACTATCAAGACTGCAAATAGCGATGATTCCAAGAGCGATGAGAACGCACAGAATAATAGCAGTGGATTCCTTTCCCATACCATTGCTGCTGTCCCTGGGGGATTTGTTGGGGCGGCCCAACAACAAACACAGCAAAAACCGCCAACAGCAATAGCAACAACTCCAATGCGTGAAAACAAAATAAGGGAAACATGCGTTCCAGTGAACGTGCTTCCTGACGCAATCAAAGGCTTCTCGGAGGAGGATGTTGAGCTATACTTCCGCGATTGTTTGGTTGGGGAAGCAGAACGACAGGCAGTGGTCGATCAACTGCGGGGAATGAGCATGGCGTCTACAGTCTTGAAAGAAGTCGAGCAAATGGAGAGGGAGTCAGCTGATCTGCCGGACATCGGAATGGATTTAGATTTTCGCAAGGTACAAATAGTGAACCAAAAAGCAAGACCTAAAAAGAAGATATCTACGGGATTGGAAGAGCCACGAAGATTCCGGGCCAAGTAATGAAGTGATTTCTTTGTGTGGTTTTGATTTTCGAGCTCTTTTTGCAAGAAATTGCCAGCAAACCAATAGAGTCAGAACGGTTCTTGATGTGTGGATTTAGTATCGGCACTGATATTCTGCTGACTATTCTGCTTGATGAATTGGCGTGAGGGTCATGTGCGGGCCGAGCGACTGGCGGAAGGATTTGTTGACCTGGAACACGGTTGACGATGCAAGTGCTCTGGGTGCTGCCAGTGGCCTTGCCCGTCCCGCCATTGCTGCCCCGGGCTCTCGCCAACGCCGTCGGGCATGCCGTGAATGCTGCGCTGTTTCTATTCCTCTCCGCCACTACGGCCCTGTATTTGCTGCAGGACCGGCTGATCTACGTGCCCGGACTGCCGCCAGGCTCTCGTGACCGCGTCGCTACGCCTGCGGAGATCGATCCAGTTAATATGGCCGACTATGAAGACGTCACCATAGTGACGCCGGACAACGTGCGGATCACAGGCTACGCAATATTTCATCGACCGCAGCCTCCAACAGGTGCCAGTAAAGACATTTCGTCCTCGGACAGTATTCTGAGGGACCGAAAACCAACGGCGGATTCCCTACGGAAATATCCAGTTGCCGATTATACTGTTTTGTATTGCCACGCGAATGCGGGAAACATGGGCCACCGATTGCCCATCGCAAACGTCATCAAAATGCGCGCGAATGTTAACGTTTTTATGCTGTCATACCGCGGATACGGTAAAAGTGACGGAAGAGCCAGCGAACGGGGAATGAAAATTGACGCCCAGGTTTTGTCTTGCTGAATCAACGACCTTCTATTGACATCCGCTTATGGTACCAGGCTGCTCTCCACTGGATCCAAAATCATCCCGAGCTTGGAAGAACGCGTGTCATTTTGTATGGACAGTCAATCGGAGGGGCTGTTGCGGTCTTCTTGGCTTCAAAGTATGTCGTATTGGTTCGAGAAACTGTCCAAACGCTTTAACTGCTATAAACAGGAATCCTGGCAAAATCGCGGGCATGATTGTTGAAAACACTTTCTTAAATTTGGTAAGAATTCTTTTGAATTGAAGCCATAGTAATTTTTCAACTTTGGTTGTAGCCCAAACTGATACCTTCGGTCATTCCAGTATTTTCGAAGCTAACCTTTTTATGCCATCAAATTTGGGACTCCGAATCTGCCATCACGAAAATTCCGGCTTCGGTTCCACTTCTATTTCTTTCCGGACGACGGGATGAGTTAGTACCTTCGTGGCACATGGACAAGCTTGCAAAATTAGCTCGTGAGGCGCGCGGTCCGCACGAAAACGGCGACTTGGACAAGACCACTGAGGTCACGAAGACAGACAGCAGCTCGGTGGAGTTCGTTGCGTTTGCCGATGGCACCCACAACGACACGTGCATGCAGGCGGGATATTTTGATGCTGTTCAGCGTTTTTTTGAAAGATTGCGGCAATCGTCTTGAGCCCAGTGACTAGTCACTGTTTTGTGCGAAATGGCCCTGGTGCGGCCTATTTGGCGGTCGAGGGCAGTTCTGCCACGAATCTCCCTGTCGCCGCCCGCTTACGTTCGCCGCTATCCTTCCGTCGTTCCTGGTGCTGCGGTGCTGCGGCATAACTGGGCTCTCGGTGGATTTGCCTCCAGTGTCCGTCGTCCCCACTCAACATTAACTGCCGCCATCGGCCTCGCTCCATTTATGCCGACTATACTTGCTGGAACAAGAAGCGCTGTGACTATTCTTCCGATCCTCTATCGCTGGCGCCTGTTCAACAAGTACCCAAAGACAATGGCTACTTTAATTACAATCCTTGTTTTTGGCGTCGGCACCGTGCTGTTCGTTCACATTGAAGTGCATCCTATGACCCAGCGTTCACGATTGATGTTAATTCCAGAGGAAGAAGAGCTCCGTATGGCCGATGAATCGTTTGCAGAGATGATAGCACTATATGGCCACAATCGACTGCATCAGTCTCACCCATGGTACAAACGCTGCAAAAGCGTTGTAGATCGACTGGTAACAGTCGTCGGTCGCGACTTGCGACAATGGGAGTTGGTTGTTATCGACGATCTCTCCATCGTCAATGCAATGGTTCTCCCGAATGGCAAAATATTTGTATTTACTGGCATACTGGACGCTATTTGGCAGATGAATCGTCAGGGAGATGAAATTCCCAGTCAAGATCGCCCCTTTTCCTTTTTGTCTACACTCCAAAAGGTTTTATTCGGCATATTCTACACGCCACGTGATTCAGAAGAAAAAACTTCGCGATTTACGGACACTCTTGCCGCCGTTCTTGCGCATGAGATGGCACATGTATTATCCAGACATTCTGCGGAGGATCTTGGGGTTTCTCAATTCTTTCAGATATTCATTGACCTCGCGCATTCCATTCTGTACACACTCAACGTAAATCTTCCTGTTTTTGCTGACATCACTGGTCGTGCTGTGGACGTTGCTGCGCCTTACTTGAGCACTTTACCTTACTCACGTCTTATGGAAATCGAGGCAGATGTTGTTGGCTTGTTCTTGATGGCTGTGGTTTGTAAGCGACTTTTGCGAGAGCTTGTGGTAACATCTATTATGACAGTCTGGATACAATCCTCAACGGGCTGTTGAGTTTTGGAAATATCTGGCGGATATGAACCCGGAGAGCAAAACGT
Organism: Entophlyctis luteolus; assembly: GCA_027604725.1. NCBI lineage: Eukaryota > Fungi > Chytridiomycota > Chytridiomycetes > Chytridiales > Chytriomycetaceae > Entophlyctis > Entophlyctis luteolus. The sequence continues at coordinate 73,601 of JADHYT010000042.1, read as the reverse complement.
CATTCTCAGAGTTTACATCTTCCCATCCGTCACACGAGCATCGAGCTGTGGAGCTGTTAAAGCACGAATCTGCGGCCTTAGAGATTTACCGCGCACACCAGCGAATTGAAGACGCGCTTCGGATAAAACTACGACGCGAACAAGAACAGTCGTCATCGATTCTTGGACCGCTTGTTCGTATGTCTACCGAAGATGACACAAAAAGTAGTATTTCGGAGCTTGATCGTGTGAATCATGGGATGTTTGAGGTGTTGCAAGAGTTTTCTCATGTGCATGATGTGTTCTGGTATGCGCGTAGGGACTTTGACAAGACATTCGTTGAGCGGGAGAAGGATATAGTGGAGAAGATGGTGGGGGCAGAGGCGAAGGCCGAGACGAAGGGGGGGTTATAAAGAGAGCTGCCCGCTGCGGAGTGAAGAGAATTCGCCAGCGCGACTAGCGGACGCGGAAGGCGTGTCGGGCCAAGAGACAATGCGACCGATACGCCACGCGAATCACGCAAATCTGACAGGAACGACGATCTCGGTACCCCGCGGATCCTTTCGCAGCGTACCAACACTCTTGCAATGCCGCGGTCAACCGTTGCGCTGTATTTCCTGGGCTTCCCTCCCTCGTCAAATAGCTCCACCTCTGCCGATGCTCCTGTGCGGCGCCTCGTGTGCGATCTACCCGACGTGACAAAGCTTGGACGCACCATTGCCACCATGCACGAGTTCTGCACAAAGCAGCTGCGCAATCAGCTTGACGACGACGACGCAATCGACGACACGCGTCTCGTCTTCTACGCCGCAAACTTTACCGCCATAAACCGATCAACCCCCGTCAGTGTGCTTGACGACGGCGACAAAGTCATCGTCTCCTACTTGGGTGATCCGCCGTCTGGCCGCCGTAACGACAAAGACAAGGATAGAGACATGAGCGGCGGGGAGCGGAAAAAGGAGAAGAGCAAAAAGTCGAAAGATTACGACGACGACTTTGACAGTGATGCTGACCGACGAGGTGGCACTAACAAAAAACCATCACCGTCATCTGCCAAGAGGGACTCTAAGCATCATGACCACGACGACTATGATTTAAAGAAAAAGAGTTCTGGCAGCACCAAGAAGTCTGGACACGATTCGGACGAGTACGAATCTTCATCCAAAAAGAAATCCTCGCCCACCAAAAAGTACACGACTTTGAACGACGACAGCGGCGACGAATACGATGCCAAACGAAAAAGTTCACCAAAAAGGCCTGATGACCGTCGAAAGGACAGGCCACAAAGCGCTAGGGGCGAGCGCTCGCTGGAAAATTCAAAAAGCAAAAGCATGAGGGATATTGATCGCTCTGACGACAGACCAGTTTGGGACAAATTACGCGATAAAGTTCTAACTGGTGACGTTTCAAAGAGCAAAGCAAAGTTGGAAAGGGAGGAATACGAACCTGTTTCGCGCAAAACCAGTACCCGTGAAAAAGACAAGGAGGGCAACACCAGAGAAAAGTACAAGGCCGATAGTCGTGATAGGCGTCGTGTTGAGTCGAGTGAAGATTCAGAGTACGACGCCAAGGACAAACGGCGGAGCGGAAAGGACAGGGAATTTCCTTGGGAATCATCGACTCCAAAAAATCGAAGCCTAGGTTTGACAATCGACACAAATTCAAGGCCAGCTACAAGTGGGGGCGCGCGCCGGACGGAAGGACAAAGGTCACACACAGCAGGTGTGGCACACAATATTTGCACGGACCAAACGTCTGACAACACATATAGGGCGGTCGAGAGAGATCGACTATTACTAGTATGCTTGGAATGTAATGGCTGCCACAGTGTCATTTTGCTGTCGTTTTTCTTTTCAGATGCGATTGTTCATTTTTATTATTTTATTTTCAGAAAAACACGAGTACAAAACGCAGCCTCAATGGAATCGACTGACCGAATCACATATTGTGACCGCAGCGTTCTCGAGATATCGACTCATGCAATATACTCCGAGCCCAAACCTGATTCCTCTGGAAAAGTCTGCGATAAACGCGTCCTACCTCCGCTACCAGCCCGGTCCGGCTCACCATGCGAACAATCGCTAAAGCGGCACACCTTATTTAATGGCCATCCTCAATGCGATACATCATGTTCACAGCTCCTGAAGAGCGAAAAAGGAAATTTTGCACCGTTATCACTTATTGATTCTGTGGTACTTGACGAAAAACGAGAGCTGACTGCAAAAGCCTTTAAACCTCTTTTTGACGCCACCAAAAAACTCGTCTTTCAAATGCAGAGTCTGATGAGTTTGGACCTTCATTTTGGTAACGCACCGACACTGTTTTGTTTTTTCTTCTGAACAATGGAAATGCAGACGCAGCTGATAGCCAAAACTTTGCAAGAATGTCTCAGAAAATGAACATGGCCTTAGAGAATCAGAGGGCAATAAATCTGGTTGGTATACCGGCAGCGTCGATGAGTTTCAAAGTTCATTGCAGATAAATGCTCGCCTATTTGCAATTAGCTACGTCACAAACATTTTTAATTTCGCAAAAGCACGAGGGTTGCAAAAGTCGTTGCTTCGCGGTAGGTCGAAGATCGCCTACCTCGAAAGTACAGTGAGAAAATTGAATATGGAGACCGAATTACATCAGAACCGTTCGAAAGAGCTGGAATATACCCTAGAGAAGACGAAGAAAACTCTGGAGGAAGCATTGTTTGAAGTGAGCCTTCGATTTGCCAGTTGCTTCTTATACACCGGTTGCTTCAGCATCAGCGCGAATTAGACCGGCAACACCTGGCAATTAACAGCCACAGGCCTGTGATAGAAGCAATCCAAAAGGGTAAACTCAAAAAAGATTTGTTACTTGATGGAAGGTATTGCCGATCATTTTTTCAAATATCGAAGTCTTTTCTCCACAGTATATTATTATTATCGTATTACCTGGTGAACACGTGTTTGTTTACGTATCCAATCAACCTGTTTGGATATTTGGTTATGAAGGAGGCACCGAAACAGCGCAGAAAGTTCTCGTTGCAAGTTACAAAATTAGTTTTAGTATGGGTCCTGGTCAAAAAATTGAGACGAATAGTTGGGGACTACGGGCTGCATAATGAGTGGGTGCAATCTTTTGGATTTTATCGGCTGAAGTTGTCTTTCTTCTGAAGAGTCGGAACTTTTGACCAGTATATCCGGCTTGTTGGAAAACTTTTGTGGTGGCTTTGCAGACGGGAGTAATGAAGCGAAGGGCATATGATTTCACGCATCATCGGAATGCGTTTACTTTTTGTCCTGTAAAAACCTATGATGAAAAATGTGATGTTCACTGAGTTCGGTTTTTGCACTAGAATTTGTTTGGTTTAATGTAACCAGTCTAAGATAACTAAAATGTTAGGAATTACCCATCGAGTCCTATAGATTCCACGTATAACTTGGGAACAAAGTAAGCAGCGCATGTGAGAAAGCTTTCAAAATCGGTTGATTTATCTGCTGAACTCAATCGAGGGCCCGCAATGATTTTCAACAGAGATCCAACGGACTTAGATTCTTGAAAATGATTTCCAGTAAGAACCATTCAAACGCAAATCAAGGATTAAAAACATTCACCGAAAGTTATTATTCACAGTGTTGCGCTAAATTCACTTCAGCTTAGCCGTGAGAGTACGAAGAAAATCCGAATAAACTTGGGATCCCCTTCAAATCATTGCGGTCATGTTCGGGATCACTCTCGCTCGAACTTAGCAGATTGTCCGATAAAAAGGGAATTGTGTACAAGCTCCTGCACAAATAGCTCAAAAATCTCCTTTGTCACATCCAGTGAGAATAAAATAAAAAAGCGACGAATAGTTGAATCTTTGTCGGGTTTGTGAAAACTTGGCCCTGAAAGAGGGTGAGTTGCTGTTCAGCAGGTTGTGAAATTCCACTTTCCAAATTCGCAAATTCGTCACATGACAACCACACTACGAAGACTGTTCGCGCGCCGGGTGAGTGAATTAATGCACTCGGCAACATTATGCCAGAAGTTGAAGGGAACGAGGTAGCCATGGCGCAGGGAGACATATGTCGGGACAGATCCCAACGGCCGATTCCTCTTCTTTGAAGCTCCGCCTGTACATCCGGGGTCTCTGAGCAAATCGCGTCGCATCATCGAGTGTATGTCCGGCGAACCACACGCGTATGTTTCGGATGATGTTCCCGTTCAATGGTTGGCATGGCTGAGTCATACACGGGCCGACGCTCCCACGAAGGAGGTAACCATCCGGCACTTCTGCCTTGACGATTTGCCAACAACTTTTCTGATAGGAAATTGTTGCTGCCAACGCTCGTAAGGCAGAGATTCAGCGGCTCGCAAAGGAGTTCGAAGCAAAAGATGCCGCAATGCGAATCCGTGAACAAGAAAAAGCAGCGGCTCTACTTTCAGAAGCAGAAGCACTTACACGGTCGCTGCATGCAGGCTCATCTGATCGACAAGGTCCCGAGGCTTGGACGCCGTCTGCCTCGCCCAGGAAATAAATCGTCTCTGATTGGTTATTTCGCAGAACAATGGGCAACCCCACAGGAGCCCGGGTCGTTCACTACCTCCGCCTAAGCGCACTGCTCGTTGCGGCGAGCAGATTGAAAAGGCTCGCTATTCGTGGTAATTCTGGGCTCGTGTCCGATGAAAGAAACGTGTGGCGCGCCATAATGGCGGAGGTCGACTTGTTGCATTCGCTTCAAGCACCCAGGGTCCGACAAGCACTATCAGATTCACAGGTATTGCAGCTGATTTCCAGCACATCCTTGGATCAGTTCACTCGAACTGATTGCGCCCGACCAACCTCAATGCCTATGACCTCAACACGAAGGAATTTACACTTTCCAAATGAGTTGATTACTGCAATCGCAAGTCTTGTTCCAGCGTCCTGTCTGTACCACTGTGCTTTGGTTTCCAGAAGATGGAATAACGTAATCACACCAATTCTGTATGGTGACGCTGTTTGTCCAACTGTTTCGTCCATATCAAAGTTACTTTATCTCTGCCAGCAATCAAATGTGAACAGAAATTTACGTTGGAAATACAGTGAACTGGCGAAAGCGATAACGTTTTCTCAACCTGTTGTGACTATCAACGCACCCGGGATTGAAGAAAGTATAATCGAAACTCAGTCATCTCTTTTTCGGCTGTTTGTGTTAGACCGTGCGAATCAGTCGTGGAGTTTTGTTCATCCCATACTTTCGCGATTTTTTGTTGAATGCGGCAAACTTGATATGTTACAGGAGCAATTAACCGTCAGCGAAAGTGAAAAGCGGAGTAGTGGATTGCAGAGAAATAACACGGCTAGCCAACCAAATATACCTGCGCAACTGCATGAAGATGCGATTTCGAATCAAAGTCCTGCCACAGGATTCGGCTCCAGTCAGTCAATACCAATCGACCATCAATCATCGGCAGCTTCTATTAGCTCATCGAACTCGCGTCCGCAGTCCTCGTCAAGAATCAAAACAGACTGTCTTTCGAATTCCAATTCACTGTTGTCAAATTTAGCAAAGCTATGTAAACGGGTCGTCAAGCTTTCGGTTGAATTAGGAATCGATTCTCAGAGAACTCTGGATTTTGCTTATTACCTGCTGGCACTGTTCGAAAGCTTCGATCGAGCGATTTGGGGAGTTTCCAGATTCACAATTGAATCCTTCAGACTTGTAAAAGAAAATGTTTTCGAAAAGTTGAAACAAGCCCTCAAGCCCATTAGTACGGCAGTTCTGATAGAAGTCCAATACAGTGAGTTTGTTCGAGAAAAGTTTTTACTGATTCAACAAAGTCAGTGTCAGCAGCCAAAGACTTCTGGATGCATATTGCATGATGTACTATAGGGCGCTTGCTCACGCCAATGCTCTAAATTTGTCTATCATCCTTGATATTCTTCAACGCGCGTCCTTGGAACTCAAAAGTCAACAAAATCCAAGTACAAATACAAACGTAGCCGTCGACAGACATAACTTGAGTCGGAAGCCTTCGCACCGAATTCTCCAAGCGCTACATCTTTTGTTTCATCGAAATCTTTTTCGTACTACACGGAATGAGTCAAGTGATCCCCCAAGTGGTGAACCGGCCGAAGCAGAAAATTATGATACATTGGGCGGATTACTCGAATCCAGATATTCGCTCCGCGAAGGATTAATGTCGTTTGCGCCCGGTAGCTTGAATAGCGAAACAGCTGAATTCATAGAGCAGCTTCTCGAATTCAATGACGAGTTGGCGGCTGCGTTAGCCGAAGAATACCCGAACGATCCAAATTGCGAAAATATTGAAATCGCAAAGTGCATCAGGTGGATGAAGGAAGTTGTGAGATGGCAACGAGCAGGCCGACAAATGGAGCCGGTAAAGGATTTGCTGCGAAGGAGCATGGCAAGAATCGACCGTTTAAGAAATATTCAGAGGCGATTTGGAATACAATTCATGGATTGATTGATATCTAAGTTTAATATTGAAACTTTCTCTTTTTAAACTGTTCCCCGCTCCTCATTGATTTGTGGAAGAGTGTGTAAAAGTGGAAATTAATTCATCCAATATTCCTTGCTCTTTCCGAACGCGCATCATTCTTTCTTGATAGATTTTATCAATTCTTTGGCGGACATCTTCATATTCGGAAATAACCGAATGAAAATCTTTTGCTGACAAACTGTACAAATTACAGGCGGTATGCGCTCGGACTGAGGCAGTCCGTGGAATGTTTGCAATCAGTGCCACTTCTCCAAAAAAGTTCCCATCGTCAAACGCCGCAACGATTTTGTTGTTGACGATAATGTTAACAATTCCCGATAAAATGAAAAACATTTCCGTCGAACGGTCGCCCTGATTAAAAATGTAGTCCCCCGGAACGAAAAATACTGGAATTAAAGCAGTCGCTAGCTTTCCCATGTAAATGCTATCTCGGCCATCTCCGCAGTTTCGTTTCAGAAATGGAACTTTTTCTATGAGCCTTTTGCAAATGATTGTGGATATTTCCTTGAACAGACAATCAGGAGATAAACCAAAGATCTCTACGTATTGATTGCACCTACCCTTCGAAGTGATTCATTCATATCTGCTAGTAAGCCGGACTCTTCAAAGTACTTTCCTCTATATTTGAACTCATAGTAGTCAAACAACTTTTTCTGAACTTTCCCATCAATATTCTTCCAGGTCATGAAATCTGTTAATTCATCAATCTTTTGACGATATAACTTTCCGGGTACATCGTATGAGACTGCTGCTGAAGATATCAATCCAATGAGCGCTGCGTACAACATAGCCCCAAACATTACAAAGACAACTGTAGCGATTTGTTCTGCAACTGTTTCTGCACTGAAAATTTGCGGAGTTAGTTTTTGAATATTGCAATATCAATTTACCTGAAGGTTAACGGGAAAATGTTTCCCACGGACTGAACAGAAGAGAGTCACTGAAAACTTCCGAGAATAGACTCACTTGGGACAGCATCCATACATATTTTTCAGACAATGATGCAGCCATGATACCCCCTGAGTATGCTTGCCAGTGAAGAAATTGGTTGTTCCACGAAGTAAAATCATAGGCGCGTCCAAGAAAATACAGGAGGCAAGCTTGGAGGTGCAAGAAAACAATAATAATAGCACAGACTGCTATTATTCCAGAAAGAATTTTGCCGATTCCTTTGATACATTGAATTTTGTTGTGGAGCTTATTTAAAACAACATTTTCCGACACCAATCTAGGAACTCGCGAGAATCGGATTAGGCAGCTGGCAATCGTGAACGTAAAAGCAATCCAGCTTAGTTCGTGAATTTCTGTCCAAGGGATCTTTTTTTGAAAGTTGGAAAAACATCAGTGAATCCACAAACCATGGAGAACAAATCAAGGACTATTCGCGTTTTGAGGAAATAGATGAGCCAATCTTTTAAGCTACGGGCAGTGTTTGGTTGCCCAATCGATACATTGATCTGTCCTTGGGGCGTGATGGAGGATACGGCCGAATCAACGCAAAATGTTGCCGAGATCCTGCAAAACTTCAAAACGTTGCGGAAAAGAAGTTGTACACACATCCACGGCAAAATTCCGAAAGCCATAATGCTTTCAGTTTCGTCTGAAAACGCAGCACGAAAAGGAAGAACAGACAGCGCTAGAAGCGTATTCACTGAAAGGCGCATCAGTGACCTAATGAGGTCGCCTATACTCACCAAGAGCGATTATGCCAATCGCAGTGGAAAACGGAGATTTATTGTGTATTCCGGTCAGTGAAAACTTTGGTTTTGGCAAGTCCTTGCTGTCATTTTCAACGAAATCGGGACTTTCGGGAATTGGAAGGAAAAATATACGATCGACCCATGACCTCTCCGAACTTGATTTCAATGGCCGAATAAGGGGGGATATTGTTGCGTCGAGGTTTGGAATAATTGTTGATTCGTGAATATCGGTTCTTTCAACGGGGAACTTCGTCGTTTTTGTGAAAATTTTGTCCGTGCGGTCTGGCAAGCCAGTTTCCAAGAACAAATTGGAATCCCTAGCAACAGACTCGTAATTTTCTTGATTCATTTCACTTTGAACGCTATCGATGTTGGCTAATGGACTCAGGCTGTGCCTACGACTTGATTCACCAATCAATTTCTCGAGGTTAAAAGAGTGTCTCCGTATGGATCTCGTCCGAATAGCTTCTATGGGTGTATTCAATTTGCTCTTGAAAGAATTCGCAAGTGCAACGGACAAATTAGAATTTGGGCGACTATTTTTTTTCTCTTCCAAATCTTGGGTTCTTTTTGAAGACTCATAGCTAGCAGATTTTGCACGCTTGATTTGGGCCGGTCGAAGTCTATTCAATGAACTGTGCGTCACTGGCAGCAATAATGACTTTTTTGACCCATTCTTGAAGTTGTTTCTTTGAATTTTAGGGGTTGTATTTGAAATATTTTCTGCTATTGCTCGGTTGAAACTTCCCTGCCTTGCAGAAGCTGGACTTCTCATTATAGAAGATACACTGGTTTCTTGAGAAATGTTTACAATTATAGGTTGTGTTGTGTCCACCCCTGACTCCTGGTCTTCACAGGAACGTTGCCCGTATGGTTGCTGCTGATGAGGCGGAATGAAAACTCCAGACATATTCTGAGACAGCGCAGATGCGATGGTTGGATTGGAAAAAGTGGACGATAACATGCATGCCATGCTGCTTCTCATCGAATCCGCCGGAGTTTCTATATCAACTTTCCTTCCGGTCAAGGCTAATGCTGGCCTCTCCGATATTTTCTGCAGCTGTTTTTTGTGTTTATCCATGAACATTTCCAAGTCAGGTTGTGACTGAAGCGATGCCGTTGGGGAAATTTGAGATAATTCTGAGCTTATCCTGCTGCCGAGATCAACAAGCCGATTTACCTTTGTCAACCCGTTATTTATTTGCTGTTGTAACAGTGAAAATGAGGACTGAAGCTGTTGCTGAATGACGTTCAAGCTTGCTCGCAACTCTATCAATTCTGGCACAAATGTCGGAGGTGTCTGACAATTCAAGTTTTGCCTCATCGAATTTTGATCTGCACTCGAGCTGCCGCTTGCGCGACTTGATACGCTGTAGACGGTTGGCGATATGAATGACATGGATTTCCACAGATTTTCAAAGCCTTTATTGAACAAACCCTCATAGTATCACGCCCTCACAGTACATGCAACTATCTTCACCTTGTCGTCGCTTTTGACTGTCTCCGAACCCTCTTTGGTCTTGTTCAGGATACTAAAGTGAATTGTTCAACAAACCAAATTTAAAGACAGCGTTCTCCAACACAAAAGTCCAAACATCGTCACAGAAGCGGTATACGTGCAGCTTTCCCTGAAAGCCAGCTTCGACAATGACCTATATATTCCAAAAGCTTACCTTGATGGTAGTTTTCGCCCTGACCTGCTGACGAAGTGCTTCGGCAATGCTCGTGTCGAACTGATGTTGGTCAAGGGCCTGCAGTATTCACCGCGACAGGCATACCTGGCTCAACATTCGCATAGCGACTTGAGGATCGATGGTTCCATCTTGAATCATGTCGTCCAGGGCATCAGTGAGAGCGCTTCCGATGGTGGACTGTCGATAAAACACGTAATGCGGGGTGGTGTTCGTTGCCATCGAATCTTTTTTGGATTCAGACCAAGGCTCTGTCTTTCTCAACATGTCCATCCACAACGCTGCGCGCCGCCCTTCTGGACTCAATCTTCGCACGGAATTCCTCATCTGCCAACCGCTTTTTGATGAAATGCGGCAAACAGCGTGGAGGAGTGACGCCTAAGGCGGGCCGGTACTCTCCTTTCTTTTCCGCCATATTACCGCTCTCCACAACCTCCGTACGCAGCGGAATTGCCGCTGCCGCCACACGCAAAGCATTCAGTCCAGTTTCTCGCCTCGAACAACTGATTTCGAAAATAATCCGCCCTTTCGGGACCCACGTTGCGAAAAACTCAACCGCCCCCTTTCCTGCATAACCTTAGATTGGGAGAATCGTTTGGGTTTCGAACCTTTTCCCATACGAACTTCAGCTGGCTTGCAGGTGACCGGCCTATCCGTGAAGCATTTCAAGTGGAAGTTTGCACCTTTTTCTTCCTTTACGACTCTTCGCATAACAGTTCGAGCGGCGTCGATTTGCTTGTCCTGCAGGCGCCTTATGAAAATATGAAAATAAGATGGATGCACTACAGTTTGTAAAAGAACGCACCCGCCCTCGATGACGCGCAGTCCATAGTTCCCAAATAATAGAGAAGTGCCTCGCAGGGATCCGCCAGAGTGTTCTTTGAAGAATCCCTTTTGCATCTTCTTGTGGGCCATCCTCCGGGGCCGCAGTCCGACGTATGACACGAAACGCGCCTGCAGTGTGGAAGACTGCGGAGCCATACCCTGAAGTCCGAACTGGCGAAACGCAGGCACGGGCAGCGGCCGGATCATGGCGAGCCGTGGATGGAACATTTGGTTCTCGTTTTTCTTCGCACACACTTTCACTCTCCGCCACGCCGGCCTCCGCCTCTCCGCTCGAGCCAAACCTGCTTCTCCACAGGGCGCACCCACTCCAACGCGTCCTTGCGTCGCTGGTCTGTCTTCGGGGTAACCACCTGCCCGCGAATGCGCCATTAGTGTCTGGAGTGTGTCCCTCGGGTTCTCACTCACCCGCGTCTGATCCAAGGCCATCGATGTTCGGTTTGCATACCATTTTTTTGTCTTTTGCACAATTTCTTTCGGAACTGCTGGTGGCCGAATCACACACGAGCTTATGTCCGGCACACTCGTGTTTGGCTGAAAGGGCCTCGTAAGTAGCGGAAGTTATGAACAATAGGTCTCACCTCAACACATGGAACAAAATCGAGTTCTTCTGACGGCATTTCCAAGCCAACTCTGATGACGGGAATGAAAATTTTCCATAAATCCAGATCTGGATTTTCGGAAATTTTCTGTGGCGATTTCACTGCCAGAATGCCATCAATTGAATTGTCCGCTCTTGCAAAGACTTTGAGACTTTCACCAAGCTGAGAATCTGGAGAAAGTACTTTTGTCTTTATCCGAACTGGAATGATTCTAGCGTCCATATGACTTTTAGTTTTAATTTGCACTCTATAGACATCTTCTCCAACTCTTAACCCTCTCGCAATAACAGAAAATTTTTGCTTTGAGTGAGGCTTTATAATTACAGCAGCTGGCGAGAAACTGAAGGCTGTTTTCTCGGATACCAACTCATAATTTTCTCCAGCCTCTGTTCCCTTGGTGTCAGTTATAACCAAATCAATCAAGGTATCTCCACAATTTTCAATTTCAAAATGCTTCCGAACTCTTTGACCTTGAATTATTTTGGCGAAGTTTACGAATATTGTGGGTATGTCTGCCTTTTCATTTTCAGTGTCTGATTTTTCCGTATCTCCTTCCTCTCCATTATCTTCTTCGTTTTTGCTGAACTGAAAAGCGCATGTACCCCCTGTGGCTTCTAGATTTATTCGACCAAAAGATGAAAACTTCTTTTGACCCGGAGGAATGTCGAGATTGATAATATCAACAGTATCTTGCGAGAATTGTCCGACTTCAGTGGGATTACAAATTATTTTAAGGCTGTGAGTTTCACTGGTTTCCAGTTTGATTTCTCTGAAAATATTCTTGAGCTGACAGATTGAAATAAAAATGCATTACCCAGCAGATTCCTCGGATATTTTAAATATAGGATTATTCAGCTTGAAACTGAATCTGGCCGATATTTTTGAAGAATTTTTAATTGAAATCGTTTTGAACTCTGCAGCTCCGACGCCAACAATACCGAAGTTCACGTTTTCCTCACTAATAAACAGTGAAGGATCTACTCCAACGCCCTTCAATACAATAAGGAAGTTCTGGTCGTCCGTTTCAAGGGTGCACTCGGCCGAGTATGCGGTGCCGAGCTTCGGTTGGAACGTGATAGGAATTTCAACGTGAGCTCTCGGCTTTGCAATACCCGATAGTGATGAGGCCCCATGTTGTAGGCAAAATATATCCTTGTAATTGTTATCAATGGTGAAAGAATATTTTAGAGATCTCCGGACGGGATTTCGGAATTCTAAACATTGCGTCCCGGTAAAATGCCTTCGTACAACGCCAAAATCAATTGGTTTGGACAAATCCAAGTCATCAGGTTCCTTAAAGAAGAATGAATTGGCCCATCTCACACAATATGATACGAACGTCAATATAATAGCCAACAATGGATATGCAAACATCGCTGAACAAAGAAATAGGGCTGCATATTTTAAGAATATCGGTACACTTCAAACTGGATGCGATCTCGTCTGAGTTTTCGACATCCATCGGTTTCATTTCTATTCGAAATTCTTTGGCATCATGCGGATGAATTATGGCTTTTGGAGGAAAAACCAGAAAGCACTCCTGCAAGTTATTCTTGTAAACATGCAAAAAACATCAATTCACCGAACCTCTCGGGAAACGACAGCGGAAACTTCAACTTTAAACAAATTGCGGTTGTAGAGCACAACAGACATACTTCCACCTGATTCATAACCTACTTCTCCAAAGTCCAATTCCGAAATTATCTCGGAGCTTTCCAAAATTTCTCCTTTTTTGAGGGATGACAATTTTGAAGAAGAAATCGAGACAAGTTGATGCACATGGAAATTGAATGTAGTTGGAATGATTCCGATCCCAGTTTCTGGATTCCCTCCAATTGTGGAAAGCTGCAAATAATTTTTCTTAGTAGCATTTCCGCAGAAGAATAACAAGTTTTCCACGTCTAATTCGTCCACTCCCATCCGTGACCGGAATATATCAGGAGTACGAACTGTAACTGACAAAATCGAAGCAGAACGCGATAACTCTTCGGGATTTTTGCTCTGGTTCGCTGCTATTTCAAGCACCTTTGGGTCCACGGTAACAAACTCATAGTACTCGGATTGATTCACTTCAAAAGCCGGATTTTCTTTGAAAACAGTTGCCTCAACAGCGATGCTATAAATGCAATCGTTGCGGATGGTGATTTCTTTTGTCAAACTGTCTCCAATAGCTATGGATCCAAAATTTAGGACCGGCGGAAGCCCTTCCCTGAAAAATTTGAACGAAGCACCTATTCAACGCTGTAAGTGAAGACAGCTCAAGGGGAGAGTGTCAGACCGGTCCCTTTGAGTACGATGATTTTTGTTTCCAGTTGAGTTTTGATTGTCAATGGAGTCAAATACTCCTGAGCCTGATCTGGCTTGAAGACAAGAGAAATGGTTTTGGAGTCCCCTGGTGGAATGCTTCCTTTGAGAAGATTTTCGTCCTCAAACCATAGGTTTCCGTTGTAATCCCAGCCGGTTTCAAATTCGTACATAAGCAAGGCATTTCCCTGAACGAATTCGATGGGAGCGTTTCAAAATTTCAATAATACCTCGTTCGTCAGAGAAAGCATCTTCACGCCTGAAACACCAATGCCAGTCACTCCGAAGTCAACTTCTTCGTCCGAAATTGAAAGTTTCGGCGTTCCTGCTGCTCCAACAAGCTTAACAGAGGATAACTCTGTCCAAACATCTGATTCTGACTTATTTGGTTTCTAAGTTATTCACTCTTCCCAGCAGAACACTTACGTTGTGTCTCTCAATAACAAGCCGCGCTTCCTGCCAATCATCTCCATTGTCATCAAGAGACTCAAAATCCACATGCAAATCAATTGCTTTGTTTGCTTCCAAGATACCCTCTGCAAAAAGTTAGATGTTGGAAAGAATTAAAGTTCCATACCGGCCATTTCTCTGATTTTCCATGGAATCTTCTTCAGACTTGCGACTTTGCGTTTTATCTTTTGTGGCGGCCTCTTCTTCCCCCCTTTTAATTCTATCTGATCTGATTCAGCAGACAAATCCAAGGAAGATGGTGTGGTATCCACGCTTTCAATTCGCAATCGAAATTTAACTTGCTCTGATCCAAAGTTTGTAAGAGTACGCTCAATTGAAGCTGTCTCTCCAACAAGAACTCTTCCGACGGAGACGTCTTTCGAGTCATCCAGAGAAATTTGCTTGTCGTACGTCCAAAAATCGAAAGGAAAGGTGACCATCTCTGGGCCACTGCCTAGTTCTGTTTTCAATATCACTTGGCCAATAATTCTTCGGTGTTCTTTTTTGGGAGTTATACTCGCAATCACATTGACGAGTTGACTGGGCTTCAGCATTATACAGTTTTTCGGTGCGGCTTTTGTTGATGTCGTGGTGGTCTTATGGGGTTCCTGAGAAACGTCAAGTTTCATGAAGTCGGACATCTCCGCGTCTTCGAGATTGAGGATATACTCCAGAGGTATTTCAAGTGTCCCAGCATTCAATACAGATAGTTCGACTTTTTGACTGTCTCGGATAGACATATTTTTGAAGTCTGCGGAGCCATCAATCGCCCATATTTTTGTTCCAGACACCAGAGTAGATGGTATTTTGATAACCGACGCGTCGTCTAGTAAAGAGATCATCACTGAGTCATTGATAGTTTCACTGTAGATCGGACTGATGTGAATTTGAATTTCAACAGAACTTCCTGGATCGATTCGGAAAATTCCCTTCGATGGCTGGTCGATTCGAAACAACACATTGGGGTGCTCGACCCGGAAGAATCCTTCAACATTGCCGGTATTTTTCACCGTGAACGTTTTGCTGTAGACTTTTCCAACCACAGTAACACCCCAATTTAAACAACCAAAACTTGCATCTTCCGCTGGAAGTTCATATTTTAATCTCGCACCACCTCCAATACCTTTCACATCCAGAGAGCAGGGCTCGCCTGTCCATATAACTCGGTACAGTCGTGTGTAATTTCCTTCAACCTTTGGGGCAAATTTAATATCCACAGTGACACTTTGGCGGGGATCAAGCAATCCTTCCAAAATGCTGGGGAAAAAAGTTTCATTTTCCTCTTCCTGATCATCGAATCCCCGGCTTTTCACTCGTTCCAACCTCCAAATGTCTTTGAACGACCCAGCGTTGGAAATAACTACCGACCTGAAGTCATATTTGTTTCTGCTTACAAGACCGAAATCCACGGATTTTGGCTCCAATTGAATTAGCGGAATGCCAGACATAGCTGTTACTGAAAATGACATGACTGTTTCTCCACCTGATTCCAGATCAAATGCTTGTTGATAGAACCCAGGGGCTCGTGCCATGAATGAAATGGAAAAATTAAGTGCGGTCTGAGGTTCCAGCACACCCTCAGTTGGAACCATCGAAAACAGCTCAGCTTCTTCAGATTCCAAAAATCCTTCGGGTCGTAGCTTTATTTGGTCGTTGATTTTGATGTTGAAGTCTAAGGCGATGTTTCCCATATTAGGTAAATTGAAAAGTTTGACATTTGACAGTTTTTCGCCGGCTCTGACAAGACCAAGGCTGAAATCATTTACTGAATCAGCCTTTGGTGTTGACTTTGATTTCTTCAAAATTTCAATGACATTGCTGGATTGCTGAACTTGCTTTAAGGTGCTTGATAGAAATTCTCGATTTGGAACCCATGAACTCGCCAGTTGGTCTTTTACGAGTTTAATTACACCTTTTGTGCTTGAAATCATTTGTGAGTTAATTTCTTCCATTATTTCTGCTTTGATTTCCAGATTCTTTTCAGTATTCATGAGACTTGTATAGAAATACGCTACGCTAACAAGATCTTCGATTGCCGCACTCTTGGAATATTCTTGGGAAGTGTCTTCTCTACCAGTCGAGCTTTCTCCGGAGTTGATGGATGTGGCTGTAGCGGAACCGCCGGAACTTGTGTCTTCCTTTACACTTTTTGCAGTTTTCCTAGATTCGTTGTTTGCGGAAGCTGCAACTTCTTGATTATCGGATTGACTGCTTCCGTGCATTATTTCGACGAGTTTTTTGAACTTTGGGTTCTCTTTTTCGCGAACAACATTCTGGATATTATCACGAATTCCTCGCGATCGCGGAGTACGCCAAGATCTGGAAGTGGCTTCTCGCGGGGTTTTGTTTGGACTGCCTGCCTGATAACGAGATAAGTTCGAAGATCTGGACGAAGCTGGTGTCGGTGTGCCGGAACTGGAATCTATGGATTTGATGACGGCACTTAGTACTTCCAAATCAGATTCAAGCGAGGCCAGCTCTTCAAGAAAATTTTCAGCGTCGGGCCGATCGCTTCTGACAGATGCATCCAGCGAAGATTTATAATCGTTATTGTCTGAAGGGTTTGAAGTTGCGGCAGTAATAGCCCGAAATTGCTCGATAGCATTTGTTTTCGGTTTATTCGGCGCGGATTCTGGTTCTGAAAGCGGCCTTGATCTGTCTTTTTTGTAACCTCGGGAATATGCAAGTTCCAATGCCTTCTGAACTTTCGCTTTCAAGTCTGAACCATCAAAAGTAGTTGCACTTGCGGTCTGTCGCTTGGCTTCCGCCGCAAGAATTTTGCTCTGGATTAAGGCTTCTGCCTTTTGTAAAGCCAGCAAATCCTTCTTTTTCCTTGGTGACAGAGAGGATGATTGCACAACACCATCTGGTCTTACTGGAGTCATAACACGGCCTGTAGTTGGAGCTTGCAAATCTGCACCTCCTCCTTTGATTTGCGATTTCGATTCTGGCTTAAATCGAGATGTATTTTGCTCCATCTGTTCAATACCCTCAGTGCGCAGCCCGGATAGAACATCACGGAGGTTCTCAATGTGTGTTTGAAATGCCAACCGCTGCATTTCAAATAACGCAATATTTTTAGCCTCAGCAAATTGCTGCCTTTCTTCTTTCGAGATTTCGGCTGTCCGCGAATCTTCACTGCTTTCATTTAACGAATATGTCGGGGGAGCAATCTTTATGATGGCTCGGCCTCCTGTCACCTTCAAATCTCCAACGTATCGCTCTCCGTCCTTGGTATTGATGACAAAGTTAGCCGTTACTGTCGATCCATAGCTTTTCGGAATCGCTTGAATGTTAACAGTCTGGGAGCATCCTGGCTGTAAAGTACCGTTTGCAGGATTCACGAAAAAGATTTCGAACTGTGAGTCCGTGCGAATTCCATTTTCAAGCATATTTTGCACAATTATTTCGTAAACGATTGGTTTCGATCCAGAGTTCGTTATTGTGATCGCTTTTGACTGAGGTTTTTCAATGGCCGACACGCCAAAATCCAAATTGAGAAATTCCGACGGAACCACAAGATATGGTACGCCAACAAGTCCATAGCACATTAAAGATTTTCGACCTGCATCTGTGAAAAATGTGACCTCTGCTACCAGCTGCTCAAAATCTTTCGGGATGAACTAAAGAACGTTAGGCTCGTGAAAAAAATACATCTGAATATACTCACAGTAACTTTCACGGAGGTGGTTGTTCCGAAAGGAATCGTTCCGGATTCTGGACTGATTTTTAAAACCGGAGAGGAAGATTCGACTGCCCAATAACAGGAAGCATTTCCATCATTAGAAACTGCGAATTCCAGTGTTTTGTTCACATTAATGTATGTCGTCTTGAAGTCTAATTCCAACGAACTCAATTTGAAAACAGGCACCCCCGTTTGTACAACAAGTGGGATGTCCACAGCTTCCCACACACCATAGGGCACTTTCTGCCATCGCAATGCAATATGAACTTTTCCCGAGAGCACAGACTCGCAGGAACATTCGATATCAACAAGTTCAACGGAACCAGAGGGAAGTACTCCGTCATATTCGTACGGCTCATCTTCGAGAAATCTGAATTCATTCCCTTTTTGCATGATTTCAAGCATGAAACGGCAATCAAGCAGTCCGCGATTGCAAATGCGAAGTTTCTGATGAGAAATTGACCCCAGCTTTACGCTTCCAAAATCGACGTGATCGTCTGCAACGACGTCGGCGGTTGCCCCAGTCCCAGTGACAATGACAACATGGTCCGTTCCGTTGTTTTTAAACAGAACTTCCCCGTTGTACTGAGTCTGTTCTTTTGGTGGATGAAATTCAACAGGAATCAAAATTTTTTCTCCAGGATTAACAGTCCACCTTGGTTTTTTTAAGAAAAATAAAGACCAAAACAGTCTTACGTTTTTCCGGAAATTTTAAATTCCGGTGCAATATACTCAAGCGTCATATTTTGAGCTTCAAATGACATGTTCAAAACCGATAAGTTGTAAAATTTCTCGTCTGTCTTCTCCTTGTGTTGAGCGACAGACTTTTTCCACGAGTCGACAAAAATTTCAACTGGAGTGATTCCAAAATCCAAGGAGCTTGGCAGAATTTCAAGGGATCTGAAAACACTTCCAGTCACCATGATTGACATAGTCTTGATGCTACCGATCGTGTTTTCGTCTTGAGTTGTAACAGGTAAGTATCGAACTTGTAGATTTGTGTCTTTGTGCGGTTGGTATTTGCACAAATATCCCAGCCGAAAATGGTATGAATAGAACGGCCGCAATTCGGGAACTATAGAATATAAATTTTGAATATTAGAACTTTCCACATCTGACATCATGTCAAGCACGGGAATTGCCAGCCCAGAAATATCTATAAAGGTGTCTTTTCGCTTCCCCTTCATTTTCTTTCGCCAACTCATGGCGCTTCCTTGCATTCCCTTCAAAAATAGGAATATTGCAAGTTTTCGTTTAAGAATCGCCCAGAAGTTTTTTTTGACGGCAACCATATTTTTGGCGCTTTGCATTCCGCCATAAGGAATCGTGGAAGTTATACCACAATACTCTACTTTTATCAACTCCGGTCTTCCAGCAGCAACAGAACTCAGAAGCAAGGGCAAGGTCCCTTTGTTTGTTAGATAAACTGACGTCCATGCGATCGACCCTTCTTTTTGAACTCCGAAATCAACATTTTTTGATCCATACATCTCGCAAATCAAATCCGCGGTGCCTATTCAGGATTTTAAACAGATTTTGAACAAATTAAAGTACCGCCAGAGCCGCTGACAGGAACAATGCTAAGCTTTTGATTTGCGAAAATGAGAATAGTTGATACTGAACATTTAGACTCCGTTGGTGCAAAAGTTACTGTGATTTCTTGAGTTCCTTTTGGTGCGAATTCGAATGATTTAGGAGACACAGAGAAAGGGCTTCGGCAATGCAATGAAACCTTCGTTTCGACGGTGCCGCTATTCAGAAGAGTGAAAGTCTTTTTTCTGCGCTGAAACGCCAAAGTGCTTCCAAAGTCGATCATTTCTGGAAAACCAGAAACTGCCGTTATGATGGAATGTGCTCGCAAAATGATATTTGGCATTCGAATGGGCTTCGTTGATCGGTCAATAGCATGTTTGATGGTAATCTCCACGGCGCACTCAAAAAATCCTGAAGTGTCGCTACGGAATGTGAAAGAAAGCGGAAAGGAATCCTTTGCTTCTATTTCGCCAAAATTGATTTCCTAGACGCATTTCACGAGAATTTCTAACAAAAGACAGGACATACCGCTTCGAATGGATTAAACTTCGATTTGGGACTCAAAAACTTTAAGCTCCATGAATACGAATGGCTGTAACTATTAACCATCATTAACCATTTCGTATTAATGTCAAATAAGCTGGTAGTAGTTTCAATTCGTCCAAAGTCTAACACAACGTTTCCGTCTTGACCGCATGGGGGAAAAAGCAAAAAATCCAAGTACGGTTTGCAATATGTGTGGATTGCATGATATTTATGAGAATTGTCTGATACTACAGCAGCAAACCCAAAGATAGTGACGTTGTCAACCATTTCGTTAGGTGGAATAAATAAAATATCAGTTTGTTGTTCGGCACCAAATCTGACAAGCTTTTCTTGAGGTTCAATGCTAAATTGAGTTGAAGCAATCCAAATCATCGGAAGCGCTGCCGCAGAATTGTTTTTCGAAAGAAGACTTTGAACTTGCGTTCGTCGTCCGGCCATTTGGTCTTCTTGCGAGTTCCGTGGGTTTTGCCGAAAAATGACATCATCGCTAGACATAATGGCCTCAAGGTCTTCGATCAATTCCCGTTGTTTGCAAGTACCATCAAATTTTATAAGACCAAATCGTTTTTCTCGTTCACATTGAAGAATGGAATATTCGTCAGAGACTCGTTTTGGATGAGACATCCAAAGTCTCAACATTTCCAATCCATTTTTGTCCGGACTAGTTCCAGGAATATGGCTCCAAGGCTCAATACAAATTCCGACAAGAGAAAGCTTGTTTCCTGAAGGACAACCCGGCAATTCAAAACCGCCGAACTTTTTACTCAATTTAAATCCAATGCTTTTCATCCAAGGGCCCCTTTGGCGAGCTGCGAATTTGAAAGATATTGGATACGCATTCAAACCAATTATTTTATTCATCCGACTTTCGTCGTCTGAGAATTGGCAATCGAAGCAACTGATGTTTTCATCATTGCGCTCATTTGAATCCAAGCCTGTCAACGTAAATTCAATATCGTACTGAGATTCATTGATTATTGTGATGTTAATAGTATCGGAGACCCCAGCCGGGCAGGGACGAAAGTAAGCAATGTCCCTAGAAACTGTGTAAGAAACCTTGAGGATCAAACATGAGTCACCATGAGTTAAAATAAATTGGTTGGCCAATAAATCCTTGCACGAATAATGGAATGTTTTGGAATTCTGGGCAAACCACTTCGATGGCGGTTGTCAATATGCCTTTTTGACATTCAGCTAAGTTCAAGACAACTTCAACAGAAATTGCACTGCGGGGTGGAATTTTTAGGAAATATTTGCATCTTATCGCTGATATGTGTGGATACAATCCGATTGAGATGGGAAAGTTGCTCAGATTCATAATCGTGACGCAACGCATAACTTCCGCTGACACTGCTGAATAGCAAATCCCGAAATCAATTGTGTGTGCAATTTTACGAGAGGCGAAATCAGCATTGGCGGACATCATGTTTTGCAAAATTGAAACATCTACGTCGGAAAGTGGGGTATGATTCTTCTCTGATATGACCTTTTTGAATTTGTTCATAAATTCGGCTCGCTCTGGTGTGAGAGATAAACTCCCAGCTTGTGAATTTTCTCGGGACTCCGGATAAATAACAATTGGGATCCCTGCTGCCCCATTTAGAGGCACACGAATTAAATCTCCGCCTGGCGCTGTGATCTCTATCCCATCAACATATCTCCCCAGGTTTGTTGGCTCGAAATACACAGAAATATTTTTGCTTTCCAAAGGCTGGAGCTTCACAGTTCTTGTTGATAAAATGAATCCTTTTCTATTCATTTCCTCCATCGCCTTCTCGGATACGCTAGCGTTTATATCACCTTTTCGAAGGAGGGCTGTCGCAGTCGCAACAGCTGCCTTTGCGTTCGCTTCGGATGAAAGCTCCAAGGTCAATGAAATTGATATTGACGATAGATTTTCAATTTTGATAGAGCTTTCTTTTCGCTTTTCAGGAAGCATCCATCCAGCGTCAATAAAGTTTGGAACAATTTTTATGAAGCTTTGGCACAGTCCAATTAAAGTGCACGAAACCAATTTGTTTCCTGATTCATCTATTAGGCTCAATATTCCATCAACACGGTTTAAGTTTGCTGCGATGGGATTGAACGTAACCTCCACTGAAATCATTCCCTCTCCTTGAAGTTTCACGTGGAATATTGGAATGGAAAATATTTCCAAGGGTTCGACGCTGAGGAAAAAATCCTTCTCGTCAAGATCTCCGCGATTTGTTCGGTATCTCATGACAACACTTTTGCTAACAGCTGCATGGACGCTTTGGAACTCCAAAGTCGTTGGATCCATTTGAACTTTCACAGTATTTGCCGCCTTCATGCTGACAGGCCCGCTCATCTTTAGATACTTCATGACATCATCTGGATCAGAAACATCCCAACTATCTGTGAACAAACTCGCCACATTTTGGGTGTATTCTTTCAGTCTTCTCACTGTTCCAAGCTTTTTAGTTCGTTCAGAAAGCACTGTTTTGGCTACTTCTGCTTGTGTTACTTTCAGATTTATCAATAAATCATTCAAAAGAGCGTCCGAATCTAATTTTTTGGTGATGCACGTTCCGTCTGGTCGAATATCTTGATACTCAACAACATCGTCATCTTCGATATCAAAATCCGTCCAATTTTTTTGACGCTTTTCTGGAAGTAACATTGTGCCTTTTTGGTTGAGAATTGCAGGAATGTCGAAGAATGCAATGCCGTCACTGGTATATCCTGCCGGTGTTGGCAACAAGCATCCCTTTGGAATATAAAACGGTTGACCGCAATTGTCATAACCACCAACTGGATTTCTCGTAGTGTCAGACAGAGATCCACTTGGATCGTAAAATCTTACGCCGTCAATTGTGACTCCAAGTGGTTGAGGCTTTACAGTTGCTGTTTTTCCATAGTACGGCATCATATCAGAGGTGTATCCGACAGGCATTGGTGGAATATTGGCAGGTGGGGAAAAGTATGGATCTCCTGTCAAGGTGACTCCAGCTGCGATTGGCGAGCCCACCGACGCATTCCCTTTTTGGTGGATCGAGTCGCTGACAGCTTGCACACCTGCAGCAGATCTGATGTCATTCGAACTTTTTCGTTTTGCAGACAGTAGTGTGCCTGGAGGCTGTTAGTTTTCTTTTAAGGTAAAGGAATAACCTTCTCGATAATCTTCGTCAATTACTTGAAGATTTATACATTTCCAGCAGAACTTATTTGATCGATTACGGACAAATAAGTTAAAAGTGGCACCAGCAGACATTAAATTCCTGTTGTGCGCTCTCAGAAAGAACAATGATGAAAGACTTACGAATCTAGATGATGTTGTACGGAAACTGCGGATACATCTTTATCCACTCCGACGACTTGGCATAGTATTTGCTGAAATGATGAACTACCTGGTTGCACAATCAAAAACAAAACAGGGGAGAACATCATAAAATCATCAAGCTTCACGATGTTCTTCAAATTTCTGGATGAATGTCAGATTTTTCAAACAAGAAGGCTCTTACGTTCGTTTGCTGGGCCAGAGTACGGGGAATTTTCCTGTAGTGCACCCAAAAGGATATTTGGAGTCATCTTCGGTTTCCCTCATATCATCTTGAGCAAATATCGCAGATTTTTCTTGATCACCGAGAGAAGCATCAGGATCAAACCCTGGAAATGGGCATATAGATTGAAACCCAGCTGGTATGAATTTTGTGTTTCGACCGTCAGATTTCAATGCACTGCCCAAGACAAGATCGCTCTCGCGGGGTAGTTGCTTCGATGTTCCTGAAGGAATGGGATAATCGATTTCTGCGGGATTTTTCGCCTTGAAATCGGCACGAATCATTGTGCCCCGTCGCTTTACAAATCCAAAACCGGAGGTTGATGAATCACCTTCTTCTATATCATCATTGTTGGCTGCAGAAATCATGGCACCCTTTTGCTTTCAATTTGAATTTTGGACCAGTGGTATGGAAGTAAAACCAAAACCTACCGGATGTTTTGGTAGAGTGTCCGCCGTCTTTTTTGGTCGTTCAATTCCTCTTTGCGAATAAACGTCTACCGGCCTTGATGGAAAGTAAGTGTATCCGATTGGTAGACCCGGGGTTTTTCCTGTACGCTCCCGTTCTTCAACAAAACAGGATGGTACTGGCATTTTATCGAGCCATGTTTGTTCCTGAAGCAGATTCGTTCAGGATACAAAAACGTGAGATTACTTGCCATAAAAACAGGAGGGATTGCTGTGCAAGAAGAAGGCACTCCTGGAATGTTTGGAATCGGTCTAGCCACCAGAACATTTGATTTTGGATGGATTGGCAGTCCGACCGCAATCGCTTTGCTGTTGAACATGGAAGTATCATTGTTCGCAAAAAACCCGGGATGATCTGTCACGGGAGGAAGGCTCGCGTATGTTCCTGGAACAAGTAGCAGTTGCCTCAACAATTTTGACCGAAGTGCAAGTCGAGATTCTTCAGCAAGAATTTTCTGTGATAGTCCATTGAAAACTTCAGAATTCACAGAACAAACGAAACCTGCTTGAAAGCAAGCAGCTCCATGTCATATTCTTCCTTTCGGAAACTTTCTATTCCGAGATCTCGTGTGTAAGATAATCCGGCCTGCAAGGTATCCAGTGCAAGAATTCTGTTGTCTTCGTTGGTGACCGGCAACCAGTTGCCAACAAATTGAACTGCAGCAGTTTGAATTCCTTGTGTCGTAATTTTTAAAAGCGGTGCGACATATGCCTTAAAAATCGATCCTATATATTTTTCGTTCTGCTCCGTGTGTTTGATCTGTGTAACCGACATTAAAGTTGAAAATTCATTTCGGACCGTACATCGTGAATCAACACTCCTAAAAGTGACTTTAATACAAATAATGGACCGGTCGGGTGGTTTTTTTTCAGCGTTCCATTTGTTTTCAGCTACTATGAGTTAGCTCTTTCTTGTTAACGCATGCATTCACCTCAATTTTAGAGTCTCCTCCGTCAAATTCATTGTGTAATGCATAAAGTGTAAGATCTTCCATATATCTTGAGTTTTGGTTCAAGTTGCTTGAAAATTTTCCAATCGCATGAATTAAATAAACTTTCAAAGATCGCGTTTCATTTTGAAACATTTTCCTTTCCTCCTGGCACTTCTGTTACTTGTGTTCAGATGTTCAGTTACTAACCAGTGGCAATTTTCGTTCTTTAAATTGAATATCTATAAGTATTTTCATCAATTCTTTGAAGACCTGAGAAGACTATTAGGGAAAAAAAATAGGAGACAGGACTCACCCGTAAGAGCATATCATCATGCTCCCGCACAAACCCGAGCTGAAAAGAGATGACTCCAATTAAGTAGATTGCTTTCAATCTGTTTTCCCTCCGTTCGTCCGATTGCATTAAATTCACGAGAACTAGAAGAAGATTCTGAAGATGATATAATTGTTTCCAGCGGCCATAACGTTTGCACGAACCTCTCGTGTTGAGTAGTCCAATAATGTATCGTTTATGACAGGAACCGCAATTTTCAAGGCGCACATCGCCAAATATCTATTCAAGGATTCTGCTTGGACAAGCCCCAAAAGCAGCAACTTCCATCCGCGATTATAGTTGACTTGCGTGGTATAAAAATCACCTTCAGCTTCAGAAAATGCATCAGTAACAAATTTATTGGGTGAGCAAGTACTTGATGGCGAACACAATCCTTCCGCAATCGACCGTAGTTCCGCGGTTATATTGACATTCGGCACGGTATCGAAAGAGAGTCCTTCGATGCCCAGACCGTTTCGCGATTGGGTTGTCTCTGAAGCGTGCTCGCCTGATTGTCTTATGCGCCCCTTTCTGGATAAAAGGTTTCTTGGAGTTGCTTTGCCATTTTCAAAGTTTTCAGTATCGCCGTCATTCCGTTCATCCCGCATTTTATGTACATCTTCCAGGCTATTTCCAGTAGTTGGACTGGCACTTCCAATTTTGCGGTCTATCCGAGATTCAGAATTATTAGCTTTCGTTTGTGCAGCTTGAAATTGGGCCTCCTTAATTTTAACCCAACCAGAGATGACCAGTTTTGTCGTTGAATCTGCTGAGCCGATATTTCGTCTTTGGAAAGCTTCCGGAGAATGCCTGTGCACCAGGATCCACAAGTTTTCAATATTATCCAATAAAGACGGGGGCGCGATGTCAGCTTCGTTCATGAGCGACAGAAAAAACCCAGCCCTCTTCGAATCAACAATTAAAACTTCATTCAAACCAATGCGAGTAACTAACAACTTGATCGCGAAGTTTGGCCCACAGCCGGTTTGCGCGAGTCTTTGGTGCGGTCTGGCGCTTGATCAAGGATTTCACTAGATCTGAAAGACTTTTTATCTGCAGACTAGACCCATGTTTGCGGCGATTGACGTGGCGTTGCTGGTGTTGAACATGAGCATTCATTTGAGTTTGTTTTTTATTTTTTGTTTTTGTGACAATATTCCCTACTCATCGAACAGGAAGTTCGGATGAACTGCAAGAACAGGATCAATCTCTACTGGAACATCAGAAGAGCCCATAATCGAGTCACTTCCGTCTTTTATTTCAAGCAACATGCGATCCTTGCGTTTTTGTCAGCGACGTCCGAACAAACCAAAACCTTACCTTTTTGATCATCCGCGTGAGAACCCCATTGACCTTTTTGGTTTCGAGGATAAAATCTTCCTCAGACGTCATCAGTCCTTCTTTAAATTCAAGCCAATCTTGAACAATTGTGCTGCGGCGGATTCCTAGCGAAGGTGATTCGCTCACTTGATCCTCACTTCCGGAATTTTTTACTTTAAGTAAGATCCAACCCGACATCTTAGCATATTCCTCGCTCGTCAGTTTAAGTTTTTGGCCCGGATTCAAGGTTGATTCTTCCTGAATTTGCGTCAATGTATGCCAGTTAAGTCAAAGATCAAAAACCTGTCGTGACTCGGTCGAAACTGGTACCAGTCCGGATTCAGCTTCTTCTTCGAGTCTTATATCATCTCCTTCAATGCGAACGATGGACTTCTTTAGAAGCCCGGACGCCTCTCGGACGTGGGAAACATCCACCGTTGGGCTGCAGAACAGCTTTGCAAGGGCTTCAGATAAACGGATCATGCTTTCCAGTTGCCGAACTGTGATGCGGTGTGAAGATTTATTCACGCCGGTAGCATCGGCTTGGCGAATATTTCGGTACTGCGAAACTAAAAGATCTGCTGCTTCCCCACTCATCTGCGTTCGAGCAATTTAAGAATTCGATTGGGTACACTCAACATACCTTTGGTTTCAAAGCCCGAGTGTACTTCAAATAGTTTTGTAGTTGTGTGGTCGAATACGGAGGAGTCAGTCCCATGTCCTGCTTCATGTGGAAATTAACAATGTGATTCGCAACGTGTCTGTCAGATGTGATTTCGCATTCGTCCAAAATAATAAAGAACAGATCAAAGCGGGACATAATCGGCGGAGACATCATGATGTTTTGCTGCGATCCATTAAGTTACGGACAAAACCACGCACTACAAACCATGAGCGAAAGCTTTTTATCGTATCGACCGCGGATAGGGTTCGCCGCTGCCAAAATGGATGTCTAAAAACATTAATCGGAAGATTATTCAAGTAAATTCTCACCCTCGCATTCAAAGTGGCTTGAATACCTGCTTTAGCGATAGAGATAGTTTGCTGTTCCATCGCTTCGTGGATAGCAACTTGGTCCGATATATCCATTTTATCAAACTCGTCAATGCAACAAATCCCCTGCAGTTATTTAAACATTCGCTGAATATTTTGGCGTACATTATCTGCCAACATCAAAGCACCAGCCTCGATGGTAAATTCGTGAGTATCTTCGTCCTTAACAACGCTCGCAGTGAGTCCAGCTGCACTAGATGCTTTTCCGGATGTGTAAATTGCGCGAGGCATGAAAGATGAAACAAATCTGAGAAGGTGATTAGATTGGCTTAGAGCGAAATTCGAACTTCAGAAACTGTGACTTTGCTGTCGAAGGATCCCCAACAATGCACACATTCACATCACCACGTAAACTTATTCCTTCCACAGTTTTCTTATGCACGCCGCCAAGGAGTTGAAGTAATATCCCTTTTTTCACTTCTTCGTGGCCTGAGAAATGGTCAGTTGTGCTTAATCTAACCTAAGACAAACCAAAAATGTGAGGTGCCAAGCTGTTTATAATATTCGAATACAATCGCTTGTCTGCTCTCATCTCGTAAATTTCCTGCAGCTCAGTTTCGGAAAACTGTTTTTCAATTTCCTCGATATCTCCGGTTTCAAAAGCATCATGCCCAGCAGTCAGTGCATTTTTGTCTTTCAGCGATCGAACGTAATACCCTAGAATGGACAACTTATAAGACAAATCGCGTACTCCAAGGGCTTTTAGCCCCGTGATTCCTTCCGAAAATCCATCTAAAATGCAAATTCAATGATTATACCAGAAAAAATTCAAGAACCTCCACGGATTATGGACACATCTCGTGCTGACTCAGCCTTACTTCCGATGAGTTGACCAACGTCTGGAACAACGATCGGGGTCCCAAAAATAATGACCGAATCTCCGGCCTTCGCCTTTTCGACCACTTCATTTCGAAGGATAACATCGATGCTGGACAGGAAATTTAATGACCGACAGTTACCTCAATAGAAACCTTCTGGGCATAGCACCGCTAGGTACTTCATTGGCATTTTCTTGTATGCGAATTTTCTGCCAATCTGCAAATCGGGATTGCTCAATCAACAACTTGAAGTTGGTTCTATTCATGCACATTTTGTCCGGACATGTTTTTGGCTTGAGGCACACAATGAGCCAAATGGGAACACAATGAAAAACTTACTTCGGTGTAAATGAATTCCTGAGGGACATCTGTGATAATGGCATTGCAGTCCTCGCATTTGAATGTTCCAAACATCAGCTCTGGCCGAACTTCTGATGTTCGTGTCACAGTTCCACTAATCGCTAATAGTCTGCCAACTTGGTCCATCCTCAAAGATCGAAGTCTGTTGCTTTGTTAGTGCAACCACACTATGTTAAATCAGTACACTGACTTCAAAAATCCATCCAAGTTGTACCACGCAATGGAAAAAGTGCGCAAAACTCCAATGTCATCAGTGAAAACGGCACCGCGAGATTCACGAACATAGTCTGGTGCATGTATTCGGACAACATTCTGCACGGCTTTTCGCAAATATGGGTCCATTCTTCACGCAATAAATCAATATTGAAGCCTAAGGAAAGTTACCTGTAGTACTGGGCTTCAATAAGGGCGCACAGCACTTGATTTGTATCACGCAGATGCTTGAGATCAACAAAAAGGGTGACAGTGCCTTGAGTTTTCATCGCTTTCACTTGTTCGATGTAGTACTCGGCTCCGTCTCCGTCCCTGAAGCCAACCAAAAACTGCTCAAAAGCGGCACATACTTCTTCGGCTTGAACGAAAAGTCAGCCTCAAGGAGCAGATAATGACAGACTCACCAGTCTCGTCGACAACCCGCGCAACTGGCCCGTCACGAATTCGGCGAGGGCGCCGTTGGGAACCGTCCATCATGTTGTCGTTGTCAGCGTCAGTCATCAACGCATCAGTGTGCAGAGACTGGGAGAGTAGACCGAGGCCGCCACTCTGCGGAGTCCTCGCCGGCAAAGAGTTGTCAAAGTCGCTGTGCGGGGCGTCACTGAGCATTTTTGTCAAATTTCGGACATGGACAAAATGCGTTGATTATTTCATAGCCCTCTGAAGGAGCTGGCCGCAATTTCACATCTTCGAATTTACCAACATAATTGACAAAGCTTCTCAATGCTGATGTACACTCAACATCAGTTAAACCTTTTTTGCGAGTCGACGCAATTATCCAGGAAACATAAGTAAACATAAGTATCTGCATAGCCCAGGTTGTAAGGAGGGCAAAATCAGTGTTTTCATTGAAATACGGCAGTAGAAGAAAGTCCCCAAAAAAAGGTGTCAAACTGTAAATTTGATTCGCCAGGAAAAGATAACTTGTTCAGTAAAACATACTAGTCAATAGAGGGAATGCCGCGAAAGTCAGCCAAATTGCGCTGAAGATCGGAGAACTATTGCGAATCCGCCTTTAAAAAAGGCCTTTGAGCCTTCTTCGGCCATTATCTTTTTGCTTGCTCAGAAAGTGTTTGTTGTCTCTCCAGATCGCGCAGCCACTTGCATGCGAGTATTGATGACGTCGATAGGTGTTTCAAAGTAAGCGGCTGGTGCACCAGATAAAGCACGAGCTATCTAAATCTATTATAGATAGTCGATTGACTTGCCGTTGACTTCCTCATGGAACACTTCCTTTTTCATATGTGCACGCGAAATCGGAATGCCACGCGACAAGCTGGCAGCAGTCCCTTGTTTAACCCTAAAAGCGCAACAATGCGGACGATTTGAATCGCCGACTTCTTTGGCTCTCCAGTGTCTTTCACCACCTCGCCTTGAACTTTTCAATTTGTTTTATCGTAACGAATCAGATAATCCCCACAATGACCTCGCAACCGAATTTTCACTGTTTCCAAAGTGCTCTTAAAAATAACTTGAGATCTCCAGCAGCATATCCGCCGGTATTTCCGAAAATAGCTCAATGGAGTCGTCTTTGTTTGCCAAAGACAAGTGTAAGTCGTTAACTGTCAACTTTGGAGCATAAAAAAAAATGCGTCCAACAGGAAGTTTTGTGTAAGACACAATGTATGCGCCCATCGGTAATCGCTTCGCCTACTCTCCGTGTTTTGCCTGGATGGTCTCGCCGTGTCACGACTTCCATCGCGGCTATCTATCATGCATCCTGGCTCGATTCACGTCTAGAAACCCCTCTTTATGTAGAAGGACAGTATTCTGACTTCTATCCACGAGGCATTCTCTCTATCCAAAACTGATGGCTTTGCATGGAAGGTGAAAATGTTGCCGAGCACGCCATCGAGGTTTCTTCGTCCTTGTGCTGTCCTTGTATTGTTGTGCAAGACTCCATACCAAACTTTGATGTCATGATCCACAGCCAATGATTCCAGTGGGCATAGGTGGCGGGTTCGAAGGGAGAAGCACGGAGATCGAGGCCAACACGTTGCCTTATGTCAATTGTGCCGTGCCTGGAAGGTGGATCGGCGGTTCAGTTGACAAAAAGAAATCAAGTCGGATGAAGCGCCTGTTCCTTCACCAGACCCCGCCGGCGGCTGCTCCCTCCACGGCTCCCTCAGCCTCCGAGGATTCGACCGCGAACATTGCGCCGCCGGCTAAGGTTCCTCGGGTCGATGACCACAAGCCACAGCAACCATCGTCGCCCGACGGATTCTCTGTTCTGCACATCAAAGAGCTTCTAGGTGACGCGGTTAGTCCACCCAGAGCCTCGTTGTCCCGACTATCTGTGACTGTCGCTCATTGCGAGCCAGGACGCAACCGTGGCCTTCCAAAAAAGCGCCATTTTCAGGAGGTTACTAGAATACCGGAGATTGCACGACTCCGCTAACGAGCGGATAATCTCTCTTGAGTCATCCCTGAAAAACAAGGAGGTTGTTCTTCAAGCCGCATTGGATTGCCTTTCGAAGGTTGATTTTTTATGATTTTTTCTGCAGCCAGACCACTGATGATTCGTCTGGAAAGGTTGCCGAAGATATTGCTGCAATCCGAGTATATGATGAAACATCTGACTCTTCTTTGATGTTTGGTTTGTGTCTATCGCCAGGTCGAAAACACCAACCCAACTCTGTCATTAGATTCAGCTTTTGTGCGCGCAATTACGCAACCTCTTCCATCTTTACCATCGCCACTGCATTCATTGGACTCGCTGAGATCCGGTATCCAGAAGTCTATTGGCAAGTTGGTGAGCCGAATGAACTCTTCAGCTGCAATGGGATCATCCGACCAAATCGACAAGCTGCAGGCACGATGTCACGTTTTGTCCAGCGAGGTATGAGTGATATATATCTCCACTCTCCTAATTTTTTACCTCCCGTGTCTTTATCAATCGTTTGCACCATCCTACACATACGTTGCTTTCACTCCATGGCCTTTTCCCTTCATTATCGCCAATTTATCGATCACTTAAAGTTTCTTGGCGAACGCAGAATGTCGATCTGAAGGTCACATGCGCAGCACAAACACAACGACTAACCGAGTTACAAAATGAACTTGATTCGGTGAAAGCGGTGAAAATGTCTGTTGAAAGAAAGCTTGATCGATTGCGGTTTTCGTCCACAGCAGGTGGCAGTGGCGCTATTCCACCAAAATCGGAAGCAAACGGGAATTCGACAACAACTACAGTTGGCCCACCGAATACCAACCCAGGACTAGTGAATATGTCAAGTTCTTCTTCGCTAGATACCACTCTCGAAGAAGCTGGGGGTGAATGGGAAATTATTGCCAATTCGCGCATGAAAGAGATTGAACTTCTGAATAGTCAAAAGTTGGAGTTAACCCAAGCTTTCGAGCTATATAAACTGCGAAATCCGGTTAGTTTCCAATTTTGGAATACTGGCGTCGGCTTACGATTTTCCCTCCGATTTCCCCTGCGTTTTCGCAGGCACAAAGTGTTTCAGAACTGACAGCCCGACAGCTCGATGAGTTGGAGTATTTGCGTGGGGAAAACATGGTTTACAAAAAGCGATTGGATAATTTGACTCTGGAATATGAGGAATTACAGAGTGAGAGGCGAAAGTTTATCGAACAAGTTGAAGTTCGTAAAGTACACTCCTAAACGCAACCATATGACGAGCGATTTTTTGGCAGGCGGAAGAACTTGCCCGAAGAAAAGTGTTGGACGTCGAAATGAAGAAACTCGAAACAGATCTCCTCAGAGTTCGCGCCAATCGGGATGCCCTGCAGGAAAGCTTTCAGCTTCAAAAAGAAAAGGAAGCAGTCGAACTGCACCACCAAAACGAAATGAAATTTCTTGCGGGAGCTCAAAAGGTGATCTCGAAATTATGTTGTTTCTCCGCCAATTGCAGATCACCAGAGTCGAATCTTGGAACTTGAAAGCAAAATTGAACGATTAAAAGTAAAGCTTCTCATAAACGACACGGATGCATTTCTTCATGAATTCTTTAAGTCGGCGGAAAATTCTTCAGAAAATCAATCTATTTATTCGGAGTTACGAAATCGTCTGAAGTGCGTTTTTGTACCACAATCCTTCCTGTTTTGTTCCATGATTTTTTTTATTCTTTGGAAGCCAAATTCATAAACTTATAAGTAAACGCGTTCTAGTGCCTCAGAAAAGCGAACGGCCGAACTTGAAGCACATATTCAGGCGTTCGAAAGTGCGACAAAAGATATTCGGGACAAGCAAGAGGTAGACTGTCCAATACTTTGATTATTGACACGATATCTGTTTAGATTTTACTGTCTGAACGCGCCCTCCGTTTGGATCTTGAAAATACTAGAGCAGAATTTTCGAAATTTGATCCTGAGCTCGCAAAAAAAGTTGCAGATCTTGAAGGGAAGATCGAATTCTATCAAAAGGTGTTACTACTCAAATCTTCATTTTTCCTAGCTTGTACTGAGTCAATTTTTTGTTCGTCTTCAGAATGAGGTCCTGATTCTTCAAGAAATCGATGAACTTACTGCATCATGGACGGATTTGAATACTCAAAATCAGAGTAAAGTGTTCAACTTGACGGATAAAGAAGAGCAAATCTTGAAACTCGTGGCCGAGGTACACAATCATTCACTATTTGGATTAATTTTATGTCGCTCTAGAGGACCAAAGTCGAGCAAAAGTGCGAAAAACTGACAAAAGAACGAAATATGATAAATAATCAAGCCATTGCATTGAAGCGGCAATCTGAACGGCAATTAGAACAAATTCGGAAACTTGAAGAGCGGGAGCGGCAATTACTTGCGCAGTTGGTTTGTTTACGTCATTTTGTTTTGTCCGAAGCTAGATGTTTGACACTATTCTCAGCAAACAGTCGAAAAAGACTTTTCGGCAAAAAGCATATCAGCTGATGTTCACCGACGGAAAGTTTCCGAACTCTCTCAGAAGCAAACAGAGCTGTTTGACAAGGCTGAAAAGCTCAGCGCAAAGCTTGCTGAGGTGCACATACAGATTTGGTGTATCTGGATCTAATTTAGAATCCAGACCGAGCGAGTGTTAGGTGAAAAACTCAAAACAATATCGGATGACGCAATCGCCCAGAAGCGATTGTTAGAACGAATTGAAGTTTTGAAAAAGAAGCTCGAGAATGTTCCGAAGACGTCAGAAATGGCGGACTTGCATTTGAAGCAAGAAAACGAAGATCTAAAGGTTAGAGATTTTGCTGCATCATATTCCACCAGCTAATAAGCCGGCAGCAATTGGTTAAATGCTCGAGCTGCAGCACGAACTTCAAGTCGCACGTTCTAACGAAGTGCATGCACACATTCTGCAAAACGTGTTTGGACGACCTGGTAGGGTCGCGACAACGCAAATGTCCGAAGTGCGGTCGGATGTTTGGGAAGGACGACATCAGCCCGTTTTATCTGTGATCGATGAAGGGTGCAACAGAGTCAATAAAAGGACAGAAACATGGGAAACAAAAAACAGAAAAAGAAAAGAATTGAAATTCGAAATGGGTGATAGCGAGGCTGAAGAACTGGACGGATTCGAATGCCGCGGTGAGGCTTCCTGCTGCGCCGTGTGGCGCGAGGTGATTGGGCTTGCGAGGGCTTACACTGACACCGACCTTGCACACACTAGCCCAGTTTAAGGAGCTGCTCGACACCCTGACGGCCTCCGACCACGTTGTCAAGCGTGTCGCCCAGTTTGCCGCGAAGCCGAGCAACAGAGAACACGCAGCAATAATGTGCGCTCTGTTGTGCATCTGTTGGAACTTGCTGGTCCTGACGACACTCCTAGGTACGGATGCGTGCGCGAGCGGCTCGACGCGACGCCGACCCTCAATCGTCTGCCTATCCTCTACTTCTTGGATTCAATATGCCAGCTATGCGTGCGCACGCAGCGCAAGAGTGGGGGCGCGGCCGCAGCCGTCCGGAGCAGCACCAACAGCCTCGGCTGGCTCGAGCTCGTGGGGCGCGATCTCGCGGGCATAGTCGCTATGCTGGTTCCGGAGTCTGATGCCGTGAATCTTGACCGCGTCAGGAAGTTCATGAAGGTATGGCGCACCGGGCATGTGTTCGGCACAGAGGACCTCGAGCGGGCCGAGGCCCATCTGGCTGCTGTCGAAACACGTACTGTAGCAGCAGCAGCCTCTGCGCCAACCGCTACTGGTGCTTCAGCGTCTGCGAACGACCTCACCGGGAACGCGTCCGGCCGGGGCGCAACCGACCGTCCAGTTACATACTCGCGGCATGAGATACAGCGGCGAATCGAAGACGACCGCGATCGGCACAAAAAATCGCGCGAGGAAGGCTGGTATCGCCAGCAAAATCACTACCAAATGTACCAAGAGAAACACCAACCCTTCCAACCTCTTCCTCTGGACAAAAGTGTATTCTCAGAGGAGTTTGCTGAAGCTTGGGCTAAAATTCCGGGACTCTCGATGGACCCTTGCCGCGAATGGGACTTGATCAGCAGCGATTTGCTGAGGTTTGACGCCGAACACGAAGGGTACATTTGAATTTAAATATTCCAATAATCAATATATTATTCATGCGAGTGTTTCGCTGGCATTTTTTACGACTGAATCGAGAATACACTTCGAACTAATTAATGATAAGAATTAGAAAACCCCAAGAATATATGGAGAAACTGAGCTGACGATATTCGGCAATGCACGATTCATTCAAACAATTGCAAGCAACTCAATAAAACAAGGCAGAAAGAAAAATACGGACAATAACGCAGGAAGAGCACCAGCCCTCGTCTTGATCTGTCCCGAGGTCACTGTATTTCAGAACGATCCCTATCGGATTGGATCGTTCGCGGATGCAACAGAATCGAGCGAACCACAGGGACCGCGGAAGCAAGGAACATGGAATTGCAAAGTTACAGATTGTTCGACATGAATGAGAACCGAAACAAGTCCAGCTGAGATGTCCAAGACACTCGGCAGCACCGGCTGGTTGCTCCTAGCCGTCGCCAACCAATCCAGCTCAGACTGTCCGCGCCATCGTCCGCCTATCCCCCCAGAGTTCCGTCTTGCTGAGTCATTGGCTCTTTTGGCGCAACCGGACACTGTCGCCCGAATCGGTAGTCCAATTGTATTCGGCTGGGTCGCCGCCGGGTTATTTGCACTCGCTGCTGTTGCATCTTCTTCTGTCTTGATCTATCTACATCTGCGGCACTGGTCACGTCCGCCGCTACAGCGACACATCACCCGCATCCTTTTCATGGTGCCTTCGTATGCTGTTTGCGCGTTTGTTTCTTACCGCTTTCCTGACGCCGCTGTGTATATCAATTTGTACCGCGATCTCTGTGCGTTTCGTGTTCTTAGTTTTTCTGAAGCACCAACCTTTGATCAGATGAAGGTTTTGCCGTGTACTCATTCTTCAGCCTCTGTCTCCTGCATCTTGGACACACTTGGGAAGAGCAACGCGCTTGCATCATTCGCGATACATCCCCTTCACCCAACCGCGCGCATGACCATATTCGCCAGCCGGTTCTAGTCGCGATCCGGCAAAATAGTCTAACAAGCCATTCACGTGCCCATCGCCGGCGATCTCGTCGGCTGAGGTTCCCACCGCCAATGTGTTGTTTCTTGTATGACCCCACTCGTCCTCGATTTCTTGTTTTTTGCAAGCTTGGAATTTGTCAGTTGGTTGTGGTGCGCGGTATGACCACTGCTGGCACAATTATATCACTGTGGCTTGGAGTTTTCTGTGAAGGTAAGCCGGCGTGCAAATTTGGAATCTCCGACATGATTACAAAACACAAGAATCCCTGTCACCACATTTTGCGCATTTTTGGACTGTCCTCTTTAATACTGCTGCGATGGGTCTGAGCATGTTTACATTGTTATCTTTCTACTTCGCTACTCGGCACGACATGCGACCACCAACTCCACGGCACAGCCCGGTACGACAATTTTTTGCGATCAAAGTAGTGCTGCTCGTGTCGTACCTACAAAACTTTCTTCTCGCGGCCCTTGTTGCTTCAGGAGCTGTACACGGAGGCCGTGGTGTCGGTCGTGACGGTGATGAATGGACTCCAGGAGAGGTGGCAAATGCGATTGCGTGCTTTCTGACATGTGTGGAAATGTTTGCAGCAAGTGTTGTCAATTGGTGGGTGTTTGGATGGCACGATTTTGTTGTGGATACTGGTGGCGTCAATGGCCCATACGTTCCAAGGGATCAAGATCAAGGAATTCAGCGACGGTTGTCGTCCGCAGAGTTAGCGTCGTCCGAGCAGATGTTTTTCCCGGCATCCCAGGATCCGTTTTCCCCCGAATCGCAAGATTACTTGGTGTCGGCAGATATCATCAGCTCCACGGACACTGTAACAGCTTCTTCACGACAATCCACCTCTCAACCAGTCGTTTCTGGATCTGGCAAGAGGATTACAATATTGGAAGCTTTGATGGATGCTGCAAATCCTAGTGACTTATGGCATGATGCGGTGTTGGTATTTGGACTTCTGTTGGGTGTTTGTGGGAACGAGAACAATGCAGGAAGTGGTCGCGAAACTGTGGATGAAAACACGCGGCTGTTGAGATAGAAATCAAAAAGCAAAAACGCGAATATTGATTTAATTTTGTTATTGGTTGCGGGTAGTTTTACCCGATTGCCAATAGCACTGTCCACAA
This sequence comes from Entophlyctis luteolus, assembly GCA_027604725.1. Taxonomy (NCBI): domain Eukaryota; kingdom Fungi; phylum Chytridiomycota; class Chytridiomycetes; order Chytridiales; family Chytriomycetaceae; genus Entophlyctis; species Entophlyctis luteolus. The sequence goes on along the minus strand of JADHYT010000042.1, from coordinate 36,185 downwards.
TCGGTAATGCACATCTTTCTGCTGCAAACTTTCATCCGGCTCGTGTCTCACAGTGGATTCGCACCTCTACCACATTTTTGTGTTTCTGCGGTCTCAATCACGATGGCAGAATGCCACTATGCAAACACTTGGCGCCTCGGTTGTTACGAAATTGAGAAGATCAAAACGGTCTGTTCAGTGTAAGTCGCTGCAGGTTTTCATGCCTTTGCTTTTCATGCCTTTGCTTTTCACGCCCCTGCAATTTTCCATATTCTCCAAATTCGACCCTCACCTTGCATTGACAGTTTCATCGTGTCCGAAAACTTTTAACTTCCCATCGACCAAGAAAATTTTTCACCTTGCTCATTCGTAAAAAGACTGAGGCTGCCAGTATTCGTTCTCAAGAACAACTCACTGACCTGTCTAGTGGTACCTCCAACAGAGTAGTTTCATCTCCGTTGCGATTCCTTCGCGCTTTGTCAAGGTATTTCGATCGAATCAGATCTCCTTGCACCTTTCATCATCTGTCGATGACGTGGAGATTACAGCCAAAATGTATGCGGGAAGAGAGAGAAAATGCGAATTCCCCGACACCCGTTGAAAAGTATGCGCAGCTACATTCTTTGCCTTTACTTGGCCCCCTTGTATCCCTGTATCTTGCATGGCGAGTTTTCGAAAGGCCACCGGAAGAGAAAAATTGATTCAAGATGCACATAAATCTTTAAGTAGAAGTAATGCTCTCGAGCTCTTGACTTGTTGTTTCTACTCATGGTGTCATGGTGGTTTCACTAAAAACGCTGTCAATTGGCAAGGATGATATGTTGCACATGTGCACAACACCAGTGATGCTAGAGCTGCAATGGTCGAGGGGAAGTATTGGACTCACGGCTATTTTTGAGTTGAAGTCCACAGACCAGGGAGACAGCTGCTCAGAACTGGATGCCGAGGCAGGTTCAGAACATCTTCGAAAATTTTTCTAGAAAAATTGCACTGAGTGCCAACATAAATTCGCAAGCCGAAATGGTTCATATCATTGGCGACGTGCTCGGATCAATATCAGTTGCGATTCGTGCGAGCGTACGCCACCTTCTCATGTCCTAATAGAAGTGATCGTTCAATTCTGCTTCGCCAGAGTCACATTTTTGTCGGCTTAGTGTCTGGCAAGGCACATGACTGTTATGGAAAGCAAGTCGCGTCTGGAGTGCTTTGAAAAATCCACCCAGAATTCTTCCGCAGAGGCCACAGCCAGTCTGCGAAACCATCAGGCAGTGCAGACAGTGGAAGCAGTAAGGCTCTTGTTTCTGATACCAGGGAAAACCTGCCGCGACGTCCGAGTTCGGGTTGCTAGAGAAGTTATTTTTGGTTCTATACACGCTGGTGAGGGACGACGAGGACGGATGGGTAGAATGATTCGAGATGGCCCAGATGCTCAAGGTGAAAAAGCATTCGAGGAGTGGAGCGGGGGGGAAGGTAGTGGCAAGGAGGGATAGCTGTGGCAGCATCAGCAACGGGAGTGTGGTGCGCAGCTGCAGGATGCGTTTGCAGATCGCGTGATGAGTGGACGTCAAAATGATCGCCGGAACCTCAGTCGCCGTCATCGCGCCGCCTACGTTCTGCAAGGATGCAGCACCACCGCCGATGCTCATTGCCCTCGCAGCTGTTGCATGCGATCGCCTGACGTCCGAGTTTGCTGCGCACCCTGAAGATCCATTGAACTACGACAGTGGCACTGGCTCGGACGTGGACGACGAGTTTGACGTTGCAGCTCTGCTGCGCAAACCCAACCTGCTCACCGCCGCCGTCGCGCCCCTGTCACCTCTTCTTGTCACGTGCTTTACACCCGCAGCGATGTATCCGCCGCTGCTGGACTCCCCACCGCCGCTTGCGCCCTACGATGCAGCAACAGCTGTGCCACCGGCACCGCCAAGTATCGCTACTCGCGCACGACTACGCACGCGTTCGCTTTCATTCCACCCGTATCACATTACCCCCACTACGTCCATTGTGGGGTCCGGGTGGCGCGCTCGCTCAGCCTCAGTGTCTGTTGAAGGTGCCACCCGCTGCTGTGCTGATGACTTGAAAAGTGCACATGTTGCCACCAACTCCACCGCCGCTGTTCCTGACGCATTGGCATCCGCTGATGATATTTCTCCCGTCAACATTTCCGCACCCCCGCGGTCGCCGCGGCTGCGACCGCGAACGACTAGGTTTTGCTTATTGCCTGTCAAACCGTCCTGACGCATACACAGACAGGTGAAGGAAAATTTCCGCCCGCACTATCAGCTTGTCCGCCAGAGCAGCACCTGCAACGACTCTGCTCGAGAAGACGACACCTCCGTGTGCAGTGACAGTGACGGAAGCGACATCGACACTCCCGACAGTGATGACGACGACTTTTTCTCGCCCGGCGGACAAGTTCGCCGCCACACTTCGCATCCGAGCACAACTGCTAACGGTGTCTCGTCCGGACGGATCGCGTCGGCCAACATCCGCAGCAACAACAGCAACAGCAGCAACAACGCGGCCACATGCAGTGCACATGCATCTGCAAGCGGCCCCGCGTCGCATCACAGACCTGTCGTCAAGCAACGCGCAAACTTTCCGCACAGCGTATTGTCTGTGCTGACCGGATGGTTGGAAGAAAACAAGGGAAACCCGTATCCGACAGTGGCCGAGAAGACTAAGCTGGGAAGGGCCTGTGGATTGAACATGAAGCAGGTAAGACTACAGGATGTCTTTGCTTTGTCCAATATTGTTTTACAAGGTCAATAACTGGTTCATCAATGCGAGAAGAAGACGAATTTAGTTTTCCTCACGAAAGAGAGTGAAAAAAATGGAATCTTCGGAAGTTTGGATGGCTTTGGGTGCTTGTGTTTGTACGATATTTCCCGCAGATGTTTGCGCGTCTGTGTGCGTGTGTCTGTGTGTATGTGTATGTGTATCTGTGTGAGTATGGTTTTAAATGCTTGGCGTTGTTTCTTGTAAGTACTTGTTGACTTTTTTTGTTCGCGCTTTCATTGTTAAATAAAGTTGTTCTTACAAAAACAAGTTTGTATTGAGTTCAACAAGAAAAAAAGCACCACTGACTCAGTGATTGATGTGATCGACCGATTGTATTCCCAAGTTGCTGAATGTTTTTTATGCGTTGAGAGTTATCTGCTTTTGGATCGAATCGACCGAATTGCCAAACAAAGTTCGAGACAAGGTTAAAATTTGGAAGTCTTCATATCCATCTGCAGTTTCGGATGTTCCATGTACCAAAAATTTTGAGTTAACATTATTTGCGAGAAAGACTAAATTTCAGGCAATCGTAAATGTGAAATGCTTTCACGGCATGAGGTCATCAAAGAATCAGTACTCGAAAATCAAAGAGCAAATACATTCCTCTTTGCGAATTGATATTTCTTTTTAAGTTAAAGATCTCATGTTTTTTCAACGGTTTTCCCTGAGGGCACCTCTGCGTCGAACAACCATGACACACAACGATGGGATAAGGAGAGCTCCGACGCAGCACGCCACATCTCCTTGAGAGCAGGCGACGGACTTGATGGGGCTGGATGGGAGCCAACAAACACGCAGCAAGCAGAGTGAGCATCAGCCGAGCATGGCCGGCGCAGGCTCAAACACACCGGCCACAGACAGACAGGCAGACACAGACGCAGACACAACCTCGGACGGGTCGTGGCTGAGCGGCGCGCGCAGCAACAAATCGCGTCGAAATGCCGCAAACGACAACGAGCGAACAGTCGGTGCAGAAATCAAAGAAAAAGAAAAAAGAAAAGCGACCGTCGCTGTCGCTGTCACGTCCGTCGCAAAGTGGCTCCTCGTCCCCGTCCTGCCGCGTTTGCGTTTGTCTTTGCCGTTGCCCACTTGCGCCCGTGCTTTGTCCGTGCCCGTCCGTCCGTCCCCCTGCTGAGAATGTCCCTGTGTGCCCCCGACGCCGTCTGGGCCGGCTGGGGCTGGATGCGCCGCTCGTCGTCCGCGTCAGCCCCCGCCAGTACTGCCAGCACTGTCTCCGCCCAGTCTCCCGCGGGCATTCCCGATGGTATGTGCGCTGTGATCGCTCCAGTGATTTTGCCTGAATTGACGTGTCCGTCCACGATCGCAGTCCCTTCAAACATTTCGTTCCCGGCCGAAGAGCACCGCATCCTCTCTTTCTGGAAAGATATCGATGCATTCCAAACATCTCTGAAGATGTCCAAGGGCCGCAAAGAGTTTACTTTCTACGATGGCCCTCCCTTTGCCACAGGACTGCCTCACTATGGCCACCTGCTTGCGGGTACCATCAAAGTAAGTTCTCAACTCCCTCTGATATGCTTTCGAAAATCGATCAATCTTTCGGCACCGAAGAGCTTTTCCTTTCGTTAATTTTTGGGGAATGTTTCACTCATTAGTCACTCAGGACACTGTCACCAGATACGCTCATCAAACCGGTCACCACGTTGAGCGCAAGTTTGGCTGGGACTGTCATGGACTTCCAGTTGAACATGAAATTGACAAAAAGTTGGGCATCAAATCACCCGATGATGTCATGAAAATGGGCATCAAAGCCTATAACGCCGAGTGCCGCGCTATAGTTATGAAATTTTCCAGTGAATGGGAAGCGACCGTCACTCGTATTGGTCGGTGGATTGATTTCAAGAACGATTACAAAACACTGGATACGAACTTTATGGAGTCGGTGTGGTGGGTATTCAAGCAACTGTTTGATCAAGGGCAAATATACAGAGGATTCAGCGTGAGTAAATGTTGCTCAATAATTTCACTGGCTCAACCATTTCGCGTAGATCATGCCATATTCAACAGCATGCACAACTCCAATGTCCAACTTTGAGGCAAACCAGAACTATAAGGATGTGATTGATCCATCCGGTTTGTTTGGCTGCAGTAACCAACGAGTTATTCTGACTTTTTGATTCTTTCAGTTGTTGTTTCGTTTCCGCTTTCCTCTGACCCGTCAGTGTCTCTTCTCGCCTGGACATCGACCCCATGGACTTTGCCAAGCAATCTGGCAGTGTGCGTGAATCCAAACTTTGATTACGTTAAAATCAAAGATCATGAAACCGGTTCTTTCTACATTTTGATGGCATCTCGTCTGGAAATGCTTTACAAAGATCCAAAGAAGCCTGGACAATATACCGTTTTGGAGACGAAGAAAGGCATTGAGTTGAAGGGTCTGGAATACGAGCCTCTTTATGACTACTTCATTGAGGTTTTTCCTGCATTTGGTTGCTGTTCTGTTAACATCTGTTTAGCGCAAAGGGAAAGGGTCTTTCGTCGTAATGGCCGATACTTATGTGACTGATGACAGTGGTACGGGCATTGTGCACTGTGCACCGGCTTTTGGAGAAGACGATTATCGTGTATGCTTGAATCACAATGTCATTTCTGGGGAAGATGTCCCATGTCCAATTGACGCTGCCGGTATTTTCACCGGCGTCGTACGTGACTACGTCGGAATGTACGTGAAAGATGCGGATAAACCAATTCAGAAAGATCTCAAAACTCGTGGACGGTTGATCCGGCAGACGCAGTTTTCCCACTCATATCCTTTCTGCTACCGAAGCGATACTCCTCTCATTTATAAAGCTGTTCCTTCGTGGTTTGTTCGTGTGACAAACATTCGCGAGCAGCTCTTGGAGAACAATGCAGGAACTTTATGGGTTCCAGATTTTGTGAAAGAAAAAAGATTTGCAAACTGGCTGGACGGCGCAAGAGACTGGAACATTTCTAGAAATAGATACTGGGGTACCCCGATTCCTCTTTGGGTGAGCGACGACAAAGAAGAGGTATTCATTAATTTTGTGGTTGTGGTATAATTTGTTTAACTAATGGTTTTTCAGATTGTGGCAGTTGGCTCGGTTGCTGAGCTCGAGGAACTTACTGGTTGCAAAGGAATTACCGATTTGCACCGAGATAGCATCGATCATTTGACGATTCCTTCCCGTAAAGGGAAGGGAGTCCTGCGCCGAACCACAGAGGTTCTTGATTGCTGGTTCGAATCTGGAAGTATGCCGTTTGCCCAACAGCACTACCCGTTTGAAAACAAAGACCGCTTCTCGAATGTATTTCCTGCCGATTTCATTGCAGAGGGATTGGATCAGACTCGTGGCTGGTTCTACACCCTCCTCGTTCTGTCGACACATCTCATGAAGAAAGCGCCTTGGAAAAACCTTATCGTCAATGGCTTGGTTCTGGCTGCCGATGGGAAGAAAATGAGCAAATCAAAGAAGAACTACCCCGACCCTTCACTCATCCTGGAAACACACGGAGCAGATATTCTTCGGCTGTATCTCATTAATTCACCAGTTGTTCGCGCAGAACCATTGAAGTTTGACGAGAAGGGGGTGAAAGCACTTGTTGCCGCAGTATTCTTGCCGTGGTACAATTCTTACCGGTTCTTCTTTGCACAACTTGCCCTGTTGAAAAAAGAGCACGACTATAATTTTGTTTACGACGCGAAAGGAGAGACAAAGTTCGACAATGTCATGGACCAGTGGATATTAGCTTCTACTCAGTCGTTGATTCAGTTTGTTCGGGATGAAATGGCCGGTGAGAAGTGTCTCGTAAAAATTTGAAGTCTTAATACTCTGGATGGTGCAGCCTATCGCCTTTACACCGTGGTCCCACGGCTCCTGAATTTGATTGATACACTTACAAATTGGTACATTCGGTTCAACAGAAAGAGACTAAAGGGTGAAAACGGCGTTGAGGACGCTGCGAAGGCACTGCAAACATTGTTTGAAGTTTTGTTCACTCTGTCCAAGATGATGGTGAATGCTTTAATATTTGAATGGCGTGATACTTACCAACCATCGTAGGCACCCTTTACTCCATTCCTCACCGAAACGATGTATCAAAATCTGAAGACTTGTATTCCGTCGTCACAGGCTGTCGACACACGTTCAGTGCACTTCCTGTCATTCCCCGAAGTCAAGACGCAGTACTTCAACCCGGAAATTGAGCGCGCCGTTTCTCGGATGCAGCGTGTGATTGAACTGGGGCGGTACATTCGTGAAAAGCGGTCGCTGCCGTTGAAGACGCCGCTACGGGAACTAATAGTCATAAACAAAGACCCCGTTTTCGCGAGCGATATTTCCGACCTTTCTGCTTATATTCGTGACGAGCTCAATGTCAAGACCGTTACAACAACGGGCGACGAAGCAGCATACGGCGTGCGGTATCAACTGAAGCCAGACTTCAAAGTGCTTGGATCGCGACTTGGGAAAGATCTGGCAAAAGTCAAAAAGGGTCTTGGCTTGTTGAATGATAAGCAAGTCGCGGAATACGTCACAAGTGGAAAGCTTGTTGTCGAAGGACTTGAGCTCGGAGAGGGAGACCTCGAGGTTGTTCGCACTTTCAGCGATGCCAACTCAGCGTCAGGAGTTAAAACTCAGTACGAGGCCAAGAGCCAAGGAGACGTGCTGGTCATTTTGGATGTTGCAGAGGATTTGGAGTTGGTGCAAGAGGGCCTTGCTCGTGAGCTTGTAAACCGTGTGCAACGGCTTCGAAAGAAAGCAGGACTGCAGCCTGTTGACGACGTTGAGTACTACTATGCGATGACATCCGACGTAGGAGGAAAATTGGCTGGCGCCATGTCGGCGCAAGAAGACTATTTGAGACGGTCGCTGAAGCAACCGCTGAATGTTTGGAATGGTGCCAACGGCAAGCAGGTTATCATCGATGAAGAGCAAGAGGTGGAAGATGCCAAGTTCCAGCTTTATTTGGTTCGCGTTTGAAGGCGTTTTCGTTGGGGAGACAAAAAAAAAAGAATCAAAAATTTGTGCCAACTTCTGCTTTCGTCAGTTTGATGACTGCAAGCCAATTCTTCGATGAAAGCTCTATTCAGATTTTTCTCGCCCTCCGGCAAAACACACGTTGACGCAAAGCAACTTCAACCTGAAGCTACCGCAACTTTCGTTCGAAAGCGAGACAGAATAGTGTTGCCTATTGATTCTGCAAAATGCTCGTTCTCGCGTCATGTAAAAAAAAGCTGGAAGTCAAATTCTCCCTTGTCGTTTCAAAACAATCGAATCTGTATTGTCTCAACTGGATCGTGCGATCTTGCGACTCTACGAAAGAATGTCCGCGGACAAAATGACCAACATAATCATCAGGGTGAACAGGAATGCATCTGGAGTACACTTGGTCGATTTATTGTAAATATCCCATCAGTGCCAAAAAATTTTCATTAAAACTTTAAGTCCCAATTTGCGTTTGATATTACCGCCCAGAATATTCGCTTTATTTCAGAACAACATAAAATAAAAAAGAGCAACATATGCTGAAATGAAATGTGCCGCAATTATTCCGCGGGCATTCAGAACATTCTTCTGACAGCCAGTCGGGGAAATGTTTGAGCAGAATGAATTGATGGGGCCAACGTTGATCGAGCTCCAGTTGAAGTCGCTGCACTCGTTTGGAGCGCACAACACAAACACGCTGTACGCCCCCGAAGCAACAGTGCCGTGCACGTTTCGCAGCGTAACTCCCGTGATGGGCATCTGAGAAACAGCCGTGCCGGTGGTGGTGCCGTTGAGGTAGTCCTGGCGCACGACGATGCCCATGTCGGTAATATTTGACAGCGCTATGTCCGCATACGTGATGTTTGACACGCTGCCGCTGGTTGCTCCGTACACGGTTTTGATTCGAACGCCGTTTTGCGAATCCGAAATGGTGCAATTCTGCACAAGCACGCTGTCCACAACTGCCCCACTGGCCACAGAGCCAATCGAAATGCCGTGGCCCCCAACGCATGTGTTGTTTATGAAGCTGATATTCTTGGCTTTGTTGACGGCAAGACAATCGTCTTGGTTGTGGACGCGACAGTTTTGGATGGTGATGTTCTGTGCGCTGACGTCAAACCCGTCCGTGTTGTGGCCTAGCGACATGTAATCTCCGGCCGAGTTGTCGATTGTGATGTTGTCGAAAACAGTGTCCGATCCAATAACACCGAAGCAGTGCACCGGGGTGTTTTTGATGGTGAAGGACGAGAAAACCGATCCTCCGGTGGTTGATACTTTAAACATCTTTGGCTTGTTAACGCCGCCGGTCCCTAGTCCATCCCAGTAAGACGCACCGCTTCCGTCCAAAGTGCCAGGTCCAACGAAAGATATCCCGCTTCCGCCAACAGAAAACAGAAAATTCGTGTCGTTGAGCGTCCCACTTGCAAACGTGACAGTGCCTGTTAAGGTGATAGTCGTCTTGGGCTGCAAGTGTAGCCAGTTTACGACTTGGTTTGGTGGAACAGTGAAAGGCCCGTTTATCGCAATGCTGGTTGCATTCATGCATTCAGCGAATCCGGCGTAGCTGGATACAACGCAGGCTGCGGTTTGGGCCATTTTTTTCTGCGATGATACCGAAGGTGTTTCAAAACTTGATGGCCTTGGCAACAATCAATTGATTCCGCTTTTGCCGCTCATGAAATTTCCGAAAATAAAACAATAAATTCGCCGTCGGGGCTAACATGGGAACAATAGATTCGGCTCATTTTAGGGTAAAGCGCACAGGGTCACTGCGTGGCGTATAGATGACTTCCCTTTGTTGAACAACTTGTACCCACTGATGGTATGTGTCGCTAGTGCAGGTTAACATTCAATACTATACGGGCGATCCTTTTTTGGGGCGGGATAGGACTGCTGGTCGGTCGAACACTCCTGTTATTCCGTAAAGTGGAACTTTTCGTGTCGAGAGTGACCGGCTCGAAGATCGGTGTTAAACAGGAAAGAGCAATTTCTGATGTTCTTATGCCAAAGCGTTGGCGGATCGAATGGCAAAAGATCAAATTCAAGTGGATGACACTCAAGATACAACTTCCGGCGCTACATCGCGAGGAATGGCGTACCGTCGTGAAAGTCTGCTACGTGATCACAAGTACTACGCCTCGGCCTGATTTAAACTGCCACTTGCGGTTTAGTGTGATTGATTGCGTTCTATTCCGCCAATTCGTCGCATTTGCGTGGGCACTGTCGAGTAACGCGCAAAATGGCACCACCAGCAAACAAATGAGGGACTTTAAATGAAAAACCTTCGTACTGTTAGGTTCCAAAAGATGCAGCAGTGCAAGAGCCATTAACAGCAGCGCCATAGCAGAAGTCGCGTTATACGTCACTTAATTTGTCACAAACGCTGCTGACGCCAGTTCTGTCATAATCAGCGCCAAAGCTGGCGCCACTACGACATGCGGATGCTGTGTCGCATTTTGCGTGCATTCAGCACCGCGTCGGCACTGACATACGTATCTCGTGCGCGAAGTTCCGCATTTTCTCTTCTAGGCCAGCTCTTTACACCGTTGCAAGCACTTTGGGGGTATTGTACAAGATTGGGTCCCTCTGCCCATTCTTGGTGAAACCCCCATCATTGGAACTGTCGTAAGATTGCGTGGCGATTTTTGGTCGAACTCTCGTGCTCGTGCGAAATATTACGGAGGATCCTGGCCGAGGCAGATTCAGAGCCCTTTGGATCTTTTTAGCGTAATCCGCATCCAGTGAAGTGGCGGGAACATCTGTACCCGACAAACGGAATAAATAATTTCCGAACATTTTATATATGGCGCAACGACACCTTCGCGAGTGGACGTCGTGCCGGCAAGTTTCAACATATGCGGTTCACGCTGACCTTCAGCTGTGTTTATTCAGCGACTATGCACCACAACAGGGAACAATGATTAAAAAAGAAAATATTTGGCCCTTGCAATTGTATTTGTGAGCGGGCAGGTAGGCTCTGGGGAAAGCGGAAGGTGAAGGAGCCGTTGCTGGAAGAGGGCCCAAACGGCATTCACCAAATGGAGATATTAAAATGAGTTGCGATCAATTGAATTGCGAGCACGGAACAGTGGTTCCGATATGGAATCCGATTGGAGAATGGCGGCGACGGGCCCGCTGCCAATGCCAATGCCGATGCCGCCGCACCGCGCCAAGAGCCACGACGACGGGCTGCTGGCACGGCGCGGCCTGGCTGCGGACCGCGCGCTGCCCGGCCCCGGCCCCAGCCCCGTCGCCGACGCATCCCGCGCGTCCGCCCTGCGCGCAAACTCCCTCCGCCACCCGCGCCCGCACGTCCGCCCGGCCCTCCCGCGCCCGCCCACCGGCGCTGGCGGCTACTCCGCCCTGAGCCGTGATCAGCTTTTCAACCAGTCTGCCGTCGCCGCCTCTCCAAGTCTCCCTCCCGCACAGAACTTGCTGCAGAACGTGCCCACACGCACTTGCTCCGTGTCCCGTTCCGCCAGCCCCGTTCGTCAGCCGTCCTTCCCCGCAGCATCAATGCCTGTCTTCCAAATGCCCGATGAGTCTGCCCCGCCCGACACATTCCCGCGCCCCTATGGAACTCTCATATCTCGGACCACTCCTCCGCCAGTCTATGATGACGAACCCTTGCCAACGGGCATCTCCGTTATTAGCATTATCAAAATCGATTACACTAAAGCCCCGAACTTCTTTGATCCCGTCCGACCGATGGCGCTGGAAGACAAGATATCGAACATCGTTTTTGCTACACGCATGGCTACCCTGAATCAAGCCCTTAACACCCGCGAAATGAAGCGAAGTATGTGGTTTGCTCGCTGGTTTCCTCGCATTGCACTCGCAGTTGCAATTTTTTTTGCGGCGCTGGCTGTGTTTGTCTACGTCATTACAGCCAACCAATTTTCCGCTGCTATCTTGCTTGTTAGTTTGTTTGTATTGATACAAAGACCCCGACGATACAAGGTGAACAGAATTTTGTTGCTTTTTGCTTAGTTGTTTCACTCTCCAATTTCGTCAAATTAATGCAAAAAAAAATTTAGTATATATTAAAGTGCCAAGAGTTGGCAGCGCAGTGGACAAAAGAAGACGAGTTGCAGTGTGTCAACTTAATGTACAAGATCCAGCTAAACGTCAATGAACGTCGCAATTCGAGCATGCAGGTTGCACTCCTGATACTGGGAAAAACATTACTGTTGGGCTACGGCAACGAAGAAGTGGATTTGATTGGTTACCAACCAGATCTGCCATTGTACGTTGAAAACGAAGAATGAGAGCAACAAGCATGCGGCTTCTGGTCGAGCCGTAAATGTGTCATACAGTACTTACAGAACACAGTGAAAAAAGAATCATTTTCGTTTCCTTTTTTGTTGTCGTATTTTTCAGTCCTTGCAAGCTGCAGACAAAATCTAGCCGCAGCAGATGTTTTTGTTTTGTTTTTTTTTGGGAGCAGGTTCCAAAATCAGCGAACAGTTAAACGCACGGTACAGCGTGCGACTACTTTGAAAGGCGCTTTTCCATGTTTTGCTGTTAATTTTGAACTTTTCATGAATTTTCTGTTTCGAAAATGTTTTATAGTGGATGACGGAACTCTTGCGAAAATGCTGTTTACGAAATAGTGCCCAGTCGCAAAGAATCCCAGTTTGAAACAGACGGTGGCAAAATGGATTAAACGCGGGATCCGATGATCGTGTGGGGCTTGATTCCTGGGCTGTGACGAACACGTGAAAGGGCACGTGCGCACGCATTCAATGCAGTCGGACAATCCACAGTTCTAATATGGACATTTCTGGCTTTCCCGCCGGCACGTGCCCTTGTGCGGACAAAGCCGGAAGTCGATGCAATCATTGGCGTTGGCGCCCACACGGCGGACGAATGCGGGAATCGGCGGCGTTGGAGTGATTGCAGGACAATGAACAGGCCGCCGCAAGACGCAGCGCGCAGCGCAGCACCGGCGATCGGCACAGCCGCCGGTGACCAGCTTCCCGCACCCTCCGTCACGCTCCGCCGCAGTGCCGATGTCTTATCGCCGCCTGTTATCACCGCCGGGCTGTTCAGAAATCATCGTCCCAATCATTCCAATCCCAAACAACGTCAACAACGCCGACACCAGCCGCCGCGAGCCCGACCCTTCCAATGACGCCGTTGCCTGAGCAGAGCCCCCCCGCCGTCGCCTCAGACATTCTGCCAGCGAAAGACACCGCAGGCCTCAGTCTGATGGCTGCCAACCGCGGCGAGATAGCTCTCAGAATTATCCGCGCTGGTCGTGAACTCAACATGAATTGCGTTGCCATCTACTCCTTCGAAGACAGATTGTCCATGCACAGAACGCGCGCTGATCAGGCCTATCAGATTGGATCGCCTCAGACTCACACCCCCGTTGGCGGTTAGTAACGCCCTGCTTTCCATCTCCAATTGCCCAAAAATATCGTCCCTGGGTTTTATTAATACCCGACACACAGCATATCTGGCAATCGACGACATCATCGAAGTTGCCAAAAAGCGGAACATCGCTGCCATCCACCCCGGATACGGATTCCTATCTGAAAATCCCGTGTTTGCACGTAAAGTAACAGAAGCTGGCATCGCTTTCGTTGGACCGTCTGCGGCCGTTATCGAGGAATGCGGTGACAAGACTAGGGCCCGTGCCATGGCCATTGCAGCCGGTGTCCCTGTTGTTCCAGGTTTCTCCTTTTTTTCTTTTTGAATTTTTTTTTCTGCTATATAATTGTTCACGTTATTCATAACACTACCGCATCTTTTCATTGCCAGGATCCGACGGTGCAGTCCCGACTGTGGCGGCAGCAGTTGAATTCGCTGAAACATATGGCCTTCCGATCATTATTAAAGCTGCGAATGGTGGTGGAGGTCGTGGAATGCGTGTTGTCCGGGACATGGAAGAGCTTCCAATGCTTTTTGAACGCGCGCGATCGGAATCCTTGGCTGCCTTTGGCGATGACACTTTGTTTATTGAAAAACTGGTGGAAAGGCCAAGGTAATCATCCCGTTTGTTTTTTTTTTTGGGAACTCATCCCAGATTGGTCCAGGCACATCGAAGTTCAAATCTTGGCTGACTCTCATGGAAATGTTATTCACTTGTTCGAACGAGACTGCTCAGTCCAGCGTAGGCATCAAAAAGTCGTCGAGTATGGGCCTTCATTCCTCCCTGTCGACGTGAGGCAGAAGCTTTTGGATGATGCAGTCAAGCTAGCCAAACAAGTGGGCTACGTGAATGCGGGAACTGTTGAATTCCTGGTGGACAAGAACAATGTTCACTATTTCATTGAGATCAACCCTCGGTGAGAATTACCGCTGCTTTCTTCCGACTCTTACGCTCAAACCAGAGTGCAAGTTGAGCATTGCGTCACTGAAGAAATTACCGGCGTCGACATTGTCGCCTCCCAGATTCAGATTGCCCTCGGAAAATCTCTTCCCGAGCTCGGTCTCACGCAGGAAGCTATCGTCCTTCGTGGTTTTGCCATTCAATGCCGTATTACTGCAGAAGATCCTGCGCAAAACTTTCAGCCAGATTCTGGAAGAATATCTATGTACAGATCACCTGGAGGTAAAATTTCGCCACCGGGTTTTTGTATTCACAGACTGCCAGGAAACGGTATCCGTCTCGACGGTGGACCAGCGAATGCTGGTTCCGTTATTTCACCGCATTACGATTCGCTGCTTGTGAAATGCATCGCTGTCGGAAGAGACTATGCTGCTTCCCGCCGAAAGATGCTTGCTGCATTGTCCGAGGTTGGTTTTAGCGATCAACTTAAAGCAGGCTCATCGTGTGCTAGTTTCGTATCAGAGGCATCAAAAACAATATCAATTGGCTTATTAAGCTTTTGCAACATCGAACATTTGCTGCCGGTGGCCAGATTTGGACTACTTTCATTGATGACACTCCTGAGCTGTTTGAAGACTTTGACCACGAAAACAAATGCGGGCAACAATTGATGAGATACCTTGGGGAGCTTATTGTGAACGGACCTCAAGTTCCTGGCCAGAACGGATATCCCGAATTGAAAACGGAGGCAGTAGTTCCAACCTTAACGAACGGACCCGCTGATGCTTCGACTGTTCCCCAAACCAAAGGCTGGAGAAACGTTCTTCTTGAGCAGGGAGTTGAAGCCTTTTGTCGCGCTGTTCGCGAACATCCAAGCATTTTGGTCACTGATACCACATGGTAAGAATTTGTTTTACAGTCATCGTGCCAACACTGCCAACAACAGGAGAGATGCCCATCAAAGTATCCTTGCCACGCGTGTCAGAACTGTGGACATTGTCAAGATCGCACCATTGACCTCTCATGCCCTGGCGAACTGCTTCTCCCTGGAAACATGGGGTGGTGCGACATTCGATGTTGCTTTGCGTTTCTTGAAGGAGTGTCCGTGGGATCGATTGGACCAGATGCGCAAGCTGGTGCCCAACGTTCCATTTCAAATGCTGTTGCGTGGAGCCAACGCAGTTGGATACACTGCGTACCCGGACCACGTTGTTTACGAGTTTTGCGAAATGGCAGTGAAGCACGGAATGGACATTTTTAGAGTTTTTGATTCTCTCAACTACGTGGACAATCTGAAGCTTGGAATTGACGCCGTCAAGAAGGCTGGAGGAGTCGTCGAAGCAGCTATCAGTTACACGGGGGATGTTTCCGATTTGACCAAAGAGCGTTATAATCTCGAATATTACCTCGATTTGACGGACAAACTGGTGGCGGATGGTATTCACATTCTCTGCATCAAGGATATGGCTGGATTACTGAAGCCCAAAGCTGCAAAAATGCTCATTGGTGGTATCAGAGAGAAGTACCCAGACTTGGTGATTCACTTGCACACGGTATTTATTTCGATTGAAATAACTTTCATTTTCACTCATTCCCAACTTTTCCCATCAGCATGACACTGCGGGAACTGGAATTGCCACTTACATTGCCGCTGTGGAAGCGGGCGTTGACGTAGTGGACTGCGCGGTAGACAGGTTTGTTTTTGTTCTGACTTTGGGACGTTTTTTTGGTAAACACTGTCGCAGTCTGTCTGGTCAGACTTCGCAGCCATCAATGGGAGCGTTTGTCGCGTCTGTTCCGGGAACGGGGATCAGCGGGGACGATGTCCAAACGCTCTCTTCGTATTGGGAGCAGATTCGGTTGCTGTACTCTCCATTCGAATCTCCGATGCCGCCGTCTGACAGTTCAATCTATACTACTGAGATGCCGGGTGGCCAGTACACGAACCTGCAGTTTCAATCTCGTCAGCTGGGACTTGGAGAGGAATGGAGCAAGATCAAGAAAGCTTATGCGGAAGCCAACCGTCTTTGCGGTGGAATTACTAAAGTTACACCGTCATCTAAAGTTGTTGGCGATTTCGCTCAGTTTATGGTGGCCCAGAAGCTCGACGAAGCGGCTGTTCTTGAGCGCGCCGAGAAGTTGAACTTCCCTTCTAGTGTGGTCGAATACTTCCAAGGTGCCTTGGGCCAGCCGCCTTACGGATTTCACGAAGAGTTGAGGCAGAAGGTGTTGAGTGCTAAAGGACTCCAGCCCATTGAGGGAAGGTTCGTGGAGTTTGTTTGTTTTTTTTGTTTTTTTTCATGTCTCAGTGTTTTGCTTTTGTTATAGACCGGGCGCATCGATGGAACCCATCAACATGGTAAACTTGAAGACAAGCTTGAAAGAAAAGTTTGGGCAGATTCGCGATGTTGATGTGAGTGCGGACGAGTTAAACCGAATTGTGTTGGTTAAACGGGATATCAAGGTTTTAAGCGCAGCTTTGTATCCCAAAGTATTTGAGGAATACCGCCATGCGATTGACCTATTTGGGACAATTGAGCACATTCCCACTCAGTACTTCCTTCGTCCCATGAAAGTTGGCGAGGAATTCACTTTCCAGGCGGATGAACACACGAACCCGATGATTGTGAAATTTGTTGCCGTCG
The DNA here is from genome assembly GCA_027604725.1 of Entophlyctis luteolus. NCBI lineage: Eukaryota > Fungi > Chytridiomycota > Chytridiomycetes > Chytridiales > Chytriomycetaceae > Entophlyctis > Entophlyctis luteolus. The sequence goes on along the minus strand of JADHYT010000042.1, from coordinate 19,539 downwards.
GCCCGCTTGATGAGCTGACGCTGCGACGTGATGTCTTCTTTACCATCGACGGAGAAGCGCGTGTGATCGATAGTTGAGTAATTTATTTGCGGGGTGTTTTTTTTGTATTTTTTTTCTTTTTCTTTTCACGTTTACTTATTCTTTTTGGTGTTCAGTTCCAGACAAAGACAGCGAGCACACTGCCAAGGCTACGTCAATTATTCGGCCAAAGGCAGACGCAAAGTCCAGGCATGATTGCGGTGCGCCGATGGCGGGACTTGTTGTGGACGTTTCAGTGAAGGAAGGGCAGGTTGTCAAACTAGGACAGCCTATTGCTGTGCTTTCGGCCATGAAAATGGAGACGATCGTCTCTTCGCCGATGGACGGCGTAGTGTCGGGAGTTTTTGTCAAGCAAGGAGACTACGTGGCGGCTATGGACTTGATTGCGCAAGTTGCCGACGCATGATTATTCATTCTCCTTCTGATTTGATGTTAGTCTATGTTTTTCTCCTTTTTTCGTTTCTTTTTCAAAAAAAAAAAAAAAAGGTTACGGTTTTTTATCTTCTGAGTTTTGTTTGTTTTTTTTTTCTTTATTCGAGGCCAAGCGTTTGTTTAACTTGACTTCGCACAACGGCATTAAACTTTTCTCTATTGTCGCGCCACATTTTGGAGGCCTCGATGTTTGCGCCACTTTCGTCATTGGGTTCTGCGAGCATGGACACGACGGACAGCAGAATCTTTTCGACACTCTGCACGGGCGACCATCGCTCGCTAGCAAGCTCATAGCCGAGGGGATCGTCGCCGGGGGCGTGGAGGATGGAGATGCAGACGCGGCCGTCGGCGTAGATGTTTGGATGGAAGACGGGCGGGGTGAAGGTCATTTGCGGCGGAGACAGCGGATAGTCGCTGGGGAACTTGAGGACGGCGGTGAATATTCCGTTCTCGTAGGGGGTGCTCTCGGGCCCGCTGTTTGAGGGTGTGATTTATGGGGGGAGGTAGAGTGAGCAGGACGCGACACGCGACACGGGCATGGAATGGAATGGAATGGAACCAGACCAGATCAGAGCCTCCCACACGAAGAAGTCGTCCTCGCTGACGGGGCCGGCGGTGATGCCGTCTGGCGGGTTGACCGTGAGCTCCTTGTACTCGGTCATCAGTCGCTTGAGGGCGGTTGCGCGGGACATGGGAGGGGTTGGGCGTGGATGATGATGAATAGTGGTGGGTGTTGGTGCCGACGTAGAGTGGAGAGTGGAGAGTGTGAGTGTGGTGACTGTGTGAGTGAGTGAGTTCTTTCCGCAGAACAAGCACCACCACCACCACCACCAGCAACCAGCAACCAGCAACCATGTCGTCGTCGTCGTCGAAGCTGCACGCACACGCGTCGGCGTCGCTGCGCGCCAGTCCGCACACCATCCGCAAGAAGCACCCTGCCGCCGGTGCTGCTGCTGCCGCTGCCTCCGCAATGTCCCACGCCAGTGCCAGTGCCACTCAAACTCCCAACGCAAGCAAAAACTGTCTCCAAGTCCGCGTGAAATCCAGCGCGCTCGCCACCCCAGCCGCCCTCGCCGCCGCCTCTGCCATGTCGGTCGTCGCTGCCGGCCGCGGCGACTCCAGCGCAATGCCCTCCTCGCTATTCCGCTCGTCGCAGTCTGGCCCGACCACGCCCCGAGGCGCCGCTGGCGCGTCCGCAACATCGCTGGCCACTGGCCCGCCATCCAAGGAAGCCAGTCTGTTGCGCCGAATAATGGCGCGTCCCGCGTCCAAGCGCGCCGTTTCCGATGTCACGCGTGACATCGCATCCGCGCGGATCAGTGGCATCCTCGCCACCACCACCGACGCGATGTGTGATTCGATCGTCACTCCCCACGGTGCACACGTGCATCAGCAATACGCGCCGTCCGTTCGCGATTTCTCCATAAACCGGACGCTGGGAACCGGTTCATTCGGTCGCGTGCATCTCGTTAAGCTGCTGTCTACCGGCTCGTATTACGCACTGAAGGCACTTACAAAGAAGGACATTGTCAAAATGCATCAAGTCGAGCACATCCTGAACGAAAAAAGAATTTTGGCCGCTTTGGATATGCCATTTCTTATTGGAATGGTTGCTTCGTTCCAGGACGCCGAGCACTTGTATTTCGTTCTGGAATATGTGCAAGGTGGTGAATTGTTCTCGTTTTTACGAAAAAGCGGGGTGAGTAGTTGGCATACAATTTCTGTTCCTCTTCAATTTCCACCGCATTCACATAGAGGTTTGAGGCCCCGGTGGCAAAATTTTACGCAGCTCAAGTTGCACTGGCTTTTGAATACTTACATTTGAGGCATATTGTCTATCGAGACTTAAAGCCAGAGGTAATTAACCACTTGAAAATGGACCGGGAGCTTTCAAACTATTTGTCAACATTCTAGAACTTGTTGATTGATTCAAGAGGATACCTTAAAATTACTGATTTCGGATTTGCAAAATACGTCGAAGATGACCTCACATGGTATAATGATTTTACTCGTCTCAAACATCTAAGGATACACAGGACCTTGTGTGGTACCCCTGACTATCTTGCTCCAGAAATAGTAAGCCCAGAAAGTAGAATTTAAAAATTTTCCAATCAGTTTTTTATTCATTTTTTTGTGGTGTTTTGTTTTGAAGATTCAGGCAAAGGGATACGGACGATCAGTGGATTGGTGGGCATTGGGAATCCTGATATACGAGGTAATTCCATAGGCTTTTTGTTGCATTTTGTGTGAATGCCAGCCCAAAGATGATAGCCGGGTTTCCTCCATTCGGAGATGACGACAACATCCGAGTGTTTGAAAAAATAACTGCCTGCAAACTACGGTTTCCCGAAGGTTTTGATCGAAGAGCGAAGGAACTTTGCAAATGTTTAATAACACCCGACCTGTCCAAGCGATTTGGAAACCTGCGACGGGGAGCCGCGGATGTCAAAGAACATGCGTGGTTTGAGTCCGTTGACTGGGACAGGCTTGCTCGGTACGAAGAGAAGGCTCCTTACATTCCAGCGATATCAGGAGTCAGCGATGCGTCAAATGTACACAAACTGTTTTTGCTGTGAGCCTGATTTAACCGTTTTTTAATGTCATAGTTTGAAAGCTATGATGAAAATTATCCTGACTATGGAGCAGGAGGCCACGATCATTACAAGGATTTGTTTTCAAGCTTTTAGTGATGTGAAACGAATGACTGGACAATCGAGTTGAAGGCCGAATTCCTTCCTTGAAAAGTTTTGGATTTATGCATAATTCCAATAAATAATGGCACTAAAGTGTGTCCTGTCCGTTTTCGCGTATCCAGCCGAAGAAGCTGACAATTTCATCCTCCAAAACATGGCGGCAACGGTCCACGTGGCGCCGACAACAGCTACGACGCAGATACACGTGTCCAAGGGACCGGGCGCCGCGGGCGGGCCGTCGACTGCCGCATCGCAGGCGGCCGCGCGGCGTGCGCTTGCACAGCAGCACTCGATCGGTGGCGCGGTTGCCGGGATCCCCAGCGATCCGCTGGACGAAAGTGTATACAACATGGTGGTGCGTCCCGGTGCGCGTGCGGCGCCGCTGTACAAAAGCAAGTATGCCAAGGCCGTGCGCTCCGAACATGCTGCTGTGCGTGGCGCTGCACGCGCAGCCGGTGCTGCCGCTGGCGATGTGCCCGCCGCGGTGGAGAAATCTGGCGGCGCCCATGCAAAGCCGCGTGCGATCGCCGCTGGTAACTTTTTTTTTTTTTCTTTCTGTTTGGGTTCCGGTTGCTTGCGTTATCACAACTCGCCCGATTGATTCGTATGGCTTTCAGACCCCGGAAAAATCAATCTCCACTCAAAAGCCGCAAAAAAAGGTTCTTTGGCCAAGCAAAAAAAAGGTGTTTCCTTGTTTTAATCCATTCTTTGACTTTCCAATCTTCTGTTGGTTTTTTTTTTTTAAATTATTTTTTTACTGGTTCTATGACAATAATAACTTAATAACCCTTTCTCCTCCCACCCTCCGCAAAAAAAGCGCCCATCTACACAAAAATTCCTCCGCCAGTGCCCGCGTCGAAACCAATTTCGCAGCCAACTTCGGGCCGCATCGCATTAGCTGCCGAACGCCGGTCAACTGCGACAACCCCGGTAGTAGCAGACCCATCCGCTTGGGACAACATGGTCGCAGACTCTGCCGAGCCGGTGTTTCCCGCCAACATGAGCCTCAGATGCCAATTAGAAGAGGTTCCCGAGGAACTGCTCGATAATTGGGAGCCGTTTGTTGACAACAATGCCACCGATGAGCCAGTGGAGAGAAAATCGTCACCTCCGCCAACGGAGATGGCGAGCGGTGCCGTGAGAAAGCATGGAAGCAAAAAAACGCAACATGCGAAAGTGTGCAATTCATCCATCAGTACTTCGGGAGCCGCAGCGAATGCAGGAAGCGGTAGACGTCGCTTATTGCCGGAAGCAGAACGTTTTGCTCTTCTTGCTGGGTTGAAGGCAAACTACAACTCACTTATGGGGATATATAATCGTCTTCCTGTGACAACAGACACAATTTCCAAGATAAACAGGTTTGGGCTTAGAAGTAGTTCTCAGCTGTTGCCATATAATGTGTCGAAATAGAAAAACATCCATAGAGAAACAACTCAATCTGCTGGAGGACGACATTAGAAAGTTCAGCCATCCAAACATCATTATTGATGAAGGGCAATGATTGGAAGTCTTTGTTTTTCGTTACGTTTTATTTGCTGCAAGAAAACAAGACAAAGCAATTGTAGAAGTGAACTCAGAAACAGTGAAACTCAAATTGATTGTCAGGATCGGCCTATCAGTGTGAAAATCGATTGTGTTCTGGAAGGTTGAGCGTCACAACGAAAGAGAGTATTCCAACAAAGGCATCGAACTGACCACGACTAGAGCTTCTCCTTTTGTCTGTGTTTGGTTGCAGCCCGGGACCAGGAGACGAAGACTCTCGCCATCTTCTCTCCGTAGGTGTCTTTTCTGTGCCACCGATTCCAAGTGCATATGCCAGCCCTGACAATGCCGACGCGGTTGCAGACTTGACTTCCTCTTCTTTCGCGACTCGGACGTCAAAGTAATCCGGGTATTGCGCGGCAATCGATATGCCAAAATCGAGTACGGCGTTTCCGATGAGGACCAGCTGCACAATCAGCCAGCGTAGAATGAAGTTCGGAATACGCTCCACGCGCAAGTCTGGGAGGGTGGAAACGCAAAGAGAGCAAGGTACATTGGAAGGAGAGCGTTAGCGAGAACAGTGCCACGGAGGCGGAAGCGCTCTGCCCGAAAAGCCAGCCACAGGATTGGCGCAGGGAAGACGGGGCGGCGGAGGGGCCGAGGCAGGCACTAACCGAGTCGGCCGACGCGCAGGATGGCGGCGAGGATGGTGGCGACGACGAGCACGTCGACGGCGACGGGGATGATCCTCATCTGCGTCAACTCAGTTCAAGTTCAATAATGGCGGCAACCGTGCGCGTGTGGTGAGTCCCCCGCCCAGCGCCCGACACCATCGCGGCATGCGCCAATCCTGTTCCCTCATCAAGGCGCGGCGACATTACCACCATCGCCATCGACGCTGTTGTCAACGCTGCCAACAAGACGCTGCTCGGTGAGTGCGGTTTAGCTCACCGCTCGTCTGACACAGTCCCACAGGCGGCGGCGGCGTCGATGGCGCCATCCACCGTGCTGCAGGACCTCAGCTGAAACGAGAATGCCGGTTGCTCAACGGCTGTCAGACTGGCGAAGCCAAGATCACGTTGGCGTTCAATATGCCATGCAAAAGGATCATACATACCGTTGGACCCATTGGAGAGAACGCCCAACTCCTCGAATCCTGCTATAAATCATCTCTGCAGCTGTTGGTCGCCAACGACTTGCACTCCATTGCGTTTCCGTGCATTTCCACGGGCGTTTATGGTTACCCCAACGAAGCCGCGGCCCATGTGGCTTTGAGGGCTGTCAGAGAATTTTTGCAAACTGAAGAAGGACAGCACGTGAACGAAGTGGTGTTTTGTATCTTCTTGGACGTTGACTGGGCCATTTATTCGCGATTGATTGCGGTTTACTTTCCAACCGACGAAACTCTGCCCGGGGTCCATGCTTCAAAGAAGGTTTAATTTTCTACCCTAGCGTACGAAGGACAATAAAACTCTGCGACTGTTCAGGACGATGAACACCGTAATAAATGTATTTCAGTCTGGAGGTTTCTTTTTTCTTTTTTTCTTTTATTGTTGAAGAAGACGATTTTTGCTCTTGTATTGCATTTCCATTCGCTGTATGCGAATCGCATTCAGATTTGTCGCCGTGATTTTCCCTATTTTTCTCTTCGAATTTGGTTGTCGTCCATCAATTCTCGGCAATTTCAGATTTTCATGGTTGAAAGTGCAGCAACCCGATGCATCACCAACCCACCCTGTCAAGGAATGCAAGGTGTGACCAATGGACCTCAGTTTTTCTAACATTCATTGCATTGCTCAAATTCAACACATAAATGGAAAAAAACGAAAAAAAGAAACGCATGATTTGAATTATCTTTTTGATTACGTTATGCGGATAATTGTTGGTTGGAGGTTTCAATATACAGAATCAAGCCTCTCAGCACTTTTAGAAAATTTTATTAAAATAATTCAGACAAAAGCAAGCACGGGAATTTTGGATAAGTTGGTTGTTGCAATTTTGGTTGTTTTTATTAGACTGACGGTTTAGCACGAAAATTTTCGGGACAAATCGTATTTTCACCAACAGCCACTATAATGCTGACAAAATCAAACGCATTTGTTTCCGTCACACTATGTATATCAGTGATATTATCCGCAGGTTTAATCTAATCGTTATCAAAAATATCTTCAGCGACCAAATGTTTTCCGCTTTTTGAAAATGCGTTAGTTGTTTCAGAAAGTAGTAATATAATCACTTAAAAAGGCTTGGTAGTGCATTTATAGTTTATTACGCTTCCACAAAGGCACGAAGAGCGGCATCCAGATTTCCCTCATGTTTTCTTAACAGAGCCTCTGCTGACTCCGTCGACAAGCCTGCCTCGTTCACCTGAATAAAGTAATTCAAACGATGACTTCGACCAATCCACTGCTCACCAGCAGTTCGACGTCTTCAGGATTTGTCACTGGCTGAATTTCAGCCTCTCTGTATACGCCACAGGTTCAATTCGCAATTAGGGTAAGCGGGAAAAGAAACCAACCGAGCAGTCCGCGCGTTTCTAATTTTCGCCAGTTCATGCGCAACGAATTGTACAGCCTATGACCATTGAGAAGATCGCAAATGACAAAAAACGTGTGAATACCTTGTTGAGAGTGTCGTTCCCGAGATTGAGGCCAGCCAGCATCTCTGCTGGGTCTGCATCGGCCGCGGCCATGCTCTTCATGTCCTTACTCGCCTGGCCCGCAGATCCCTGCAGCTCTTCGGGCTTTTCATCGTCAGCGTCGTCGACATTGGCATCATGCTGCGCCGCGGGAGTCTCTGGCGGTTTCTCTGTGGCCGGTTTCGGGGCAGCCTTCCTCGTTTGCTTTGGGGGCATTTCTTTTTTTTTTTTTTAAATAGTTTATTTTTTGATTTGCGTCGTCGTGGAAAAGATGCGCGTGCGCATCAAAAGGCATGTTTCGCAGACTGTGAATTCGTCGACGTTGGTGGCGAGCGCTGACACAGCGCCTAGCGCAGATGGAGCGGCGTAGCTGCGTGGCGGTGGGACACGCGCGCCCTGACCTCGGCCGCGGACGACCGGCCCGGCGCGGCTGCCGGACTCGAACATATCGACGGCGATGGCGACGACGATGTATGCGGCATCTGCCGCGCCGCGTTCGACGCGTGTTGTCCAGATTGCAAAGTCCCCGGCGACGACTGCTCGATCGGTAAGAGCCGGGCGGGCGCGGTGTGTTATGTTTTCTGACTCGTGCCACCGGGCTCCAGTCGTTGGCCAATGTAAGCACGTGTTCCACATGCACTGCCTGTTCAAGTGGATTGGATCAGACCTCTCGAAGCAGCTTTGTCCCATGGACAGAACGCCATGGAAGATGCTCTCGACTTCGGGTCAGTAGCAAGCAAGTCGGATGTGCAATAAAACGCTGTCTCAAAGAATTCATGTCTCCCTGGCAAGTTTGCACAACGCGCACACGACAGATTGGGCGCTCTGTTGCCATTGGCTGAGAAACCGGAGGCCAACCGCAGTTTCCTTCGTTAGATTCGTGCCTTCCTTCGCATAGAGGAACCCGGCCGCGGCTAACAAATCCTTCCGCCACTCCATCATTTTTTCCCAAACCAACCGATCGTTGGCTACATTTTCTAGTATTTTGAGCATCTCGGTCGGCCCTGTCGTAGTTGGATCGATCCAAATCACGCAGTTTCTTGAGGCCTCTTTCGGGCACGGAAAGGAATCGCGATGATCGAACCGGGAGACAAAGACTGGAATAGTATCCCAAGTCAAAGCATGAAAGAATACATCGGGCAAAACGTATCCACTTCCTTCTAACAAATCCAGGAATAGAACAACGAGTCTGCTATCCTTTGCGATGCGTGGGTAATGTTGTGGCTCCAGTAATTTCATTGATCCATGACCAATGCACGTGTCTGTGTTGACTTGACCAAAAAACTGAACTGTCGGTGCTCTTTGAAGCTCAGAAAGATACGACAGTCCACCGTCATGCATATTTCTGCATGCTGGGAGTCCAATCACAGATATCGCCGACTGCCGTTTTGAAAACGTAGATCTCAATTGCACTGATGTGTGAGATGTGTGCTTCGCTATTTGTCCAACAAACTCATTCAATGTGGGGAAAATGCGAGAAATCCTATTGATTGTATAAGTACGAATACTACTCGGTAGTCCAGAAGTAACGTCTGCGAGAGCTGTCGGTAAAATCATGAAGTCTGGCGGATATTCCGATTTTGCCAAACTATTTACAATGAGTTTCAAATCGTCCTTTGGATCGAAACCATCCATAAACGAAACTAACTTCGTCGGTTTACTTAAATACATTGTATTGTTGTATTCGTGTTTCGCGGGAATGGGTATCGTGACCCCGGCTTTGTGCGATTTTCGGTTCTCCGATTTGTGCACCAGGAAGTCTTCGAAACTCCAAACAAGAACATTGGGCTCGAAAAGCTTACGCTCAACGTCCCCAGAATCATTTATCCACACATGATGCATTCCGCTTTCTTGCATGAAGCTGGAGTTTCGGACAAGATCATTTCCAACCACGTATGAACAACTCCCGACTGGCGTACAACGACGCGTCGCAAGCAGCAGAGAATATGGATGCTGAAAAATGCCTGAATATGGATAACCCAGATTTCGCGACAAGATGCTGACTTGTTCGATTGTCTGACCTTTGCGAAGTGTCGAAGAATCCGAAGCGTTCCGCAGCAGCGATAGCAACTCAACATGAGAAAGCCTTTGATCTGCCTGATAGAGGAGAATTAAGCACGTCATGATGATTGTGCGTGCGAAAGCAAGTGACGCAGATAGCCGATTGTTTTTCAACATAGTGTTGGACTGATTTCCTTGAATTCAAAAATCGAAAATATAAATTGCTTTGAGAATACTTACCGATTTGGATAACTCCATCAGAATATGCGGTTTTGAAGAAAAAGGGTTGACTGAACTTTTATCGCCCATCTTCAATTGAACCGTGTAATCTCGTGCAAAAATAGAGGAACCCAAGATAACTTAAAAACAAACGACTATAAACCTTGAAAACTATGAGTCTAAATGAAGTAAGTCACCAAGCGAATAGCAAAATTTCCTTCGAGAGTGCACGATGAACACAAGCAACACATGTTGAATTCAAACCTTCAATACGCAAATTTTTATGTTCATTCAATCCGATATTTCACACATGCCGGAACACAAAGCCAATGGCCGAATTGAAAAGAAAACCCTCTCGCCAAGCGGAGCAACATGAATATGGAGGTACATCGAAAATCTCTTGAACTAGAATCTGTTGTAGGTAAGTGCAGAAATCCGTACCTAGAAATAAAATTCGGAATTTGCGATAAACTTCAGAACATAATTTGTGGGAGAAAGAAAATCAAGTCTCACGCGTTTCCGAAAAACATTGAGAGTTTTAACAAATAAAATCGGGACCCATTAGCTGGCCACGCGCTCGGTTGTACGATGTTATTCAAGTTAGAGGAATAAAATTGTCTTCACAAGACATGATTGTGAATGACACGTGAAAGGAAATAAAGGCGGTTTATTTTTTCAGAAACTCTTCTATTTCCTACAGTTTTTTTCGTTTTTTTTTTTTCGGCTTGTTAAAGGCAAACGTCGTGAAGCTGAAATACCTCAGAATCTTCAATTGTGAACTTACTGTCTTGCATTTCATATCGTTCATCGGAGGCACTTTTGATTGGTTCATTGTCGATTACCTCCGTCAAACTTGAAGTTGACATGGAATTTTGCAGTCGAGTTCCCAGTTCTAATTGATGTTTCTGGTTCCTATTTGAAAACGTTTTTGATTTCTTCACGACGAGAATTTGCGCAGCTGGAATATTTGGCGAAAAGTCATGTGTATCAGTTTCTTCAATATAATCGCTTTCCACTTCATGTATCTTCGCAATTTGAGCCTCCTGAATCACTTCCTTTTGCCTGGTAGTCAACTGAGTTTTCCCAATAATTGGAAAAAAGTTCATCGACATTCTTTTCAGCGTTTTCCCCAGCTCCCAGACCTTGTTTTCGGATTTTTCAGGACACTTTTGAGCGTGCCGTGATTCAAAATCCTCATATCGGAGTAGAAGTTGGTTAATGACGTCATTCAGTTCCAATGCGCGACTGAGGTCACTATGCTCACGTATCCAGTTATTTGTGACTGCGGATTCAAGCCTTCCTTTGCTCAACCTCACCTCTCGAAGCAGCTCCTGCAAAACAATAAAGCAACTTCAGTTTCCAAGAACAAACCTGCATCAAATCTCCGTCCAGCAAGATAGACCCAGTCGAATCAGCTGTGGATTGGTTTTGATTCGTGACACGTTCCAAATTCAGCATCATATCCAAAAGTATTTTGCATTTGCTTTCGGTCAGCTGGATGTCTTCCAGTATTCTTTTCAATTTTTCTTCATCTGATATTGCGTTGGAACTGGCATCCTCGTTTGTTTCTGTGTTGACGAATCTCGGGGTCTGTTCGACTTTCGTTCCCAAAAACTGATCAATGACTTGGTGTTTGTATGTCCGCTGGATCGAAGTAATGCGCTCTCCCAGGCGCAATATCGTTTCTGTGATGATGTGATCGTCCATATCTTGATCGAAAATCACGCTGATCATGTATTCTTTGAAATTCACTATTTCGTCATAAATTTTCTGGTAGTTCGATTGAATGAAGGAACAAGATGAAAATTAAACCTCAATCAAGTTTCCATCGACCAAAACATTTTTTTCCCGTGCACCATCGCTGGACGGAGTCATAACTTCGTTCAAATGGCTGATCATTTCTTCCAACACTTGGCATTTCCACTCGACATCTAGTAATTCCTTGTGAAATTTCAAAAAATTAAAGTGATGCTTCGCTTCCATCTTCTGAAAACACTCGATTGGCATAGCAACTTTATCTGCACTCTGTAAATTAGATTTTGTGCTCGTTGTTGATTTGGGTTTTGATGGTGGAGCGGGTCGATGAATCTCCTTGTCTTTGCAACAATTGATAATTGCTTCGTTCAAAGATTCTACTTTTTCGCTCGAATATGGACTCCCATTTTCGTCCAGCAACGGAAGAACTTTCAGACTAATAATTTGGTTGTTGGTTTGGACGTAACTCAGCAAAATTTCCACCGAAGATACTTCGAGAAAGTTATGACTCAAGTCGAGTTTCCGCAATGATTTTGATTTTTTCAAGACGTTGACAAGGTGGGAAACAGAAGCCGCTTTTAATCCGACATTGGACAAACACAGTTCACGCAAATATTTCGAAAACTGAATTAGCTTGCTGAGCGCAGCGAGCGCAATTTCGCTCATTCCATCTTTGCGACCGAAATTATTTGACACATTCAATGAAACAAGCGTGGCGTTCTTTTGCATCATATGGTACAGGTCAATCAGGTTCGATTCATCCAGCTTGTTATCGCTGAGATCCAGGTCTTGGAGAGTTTTATTTGTTGCTAGGCTCGTTGTGAGGCCCCCGAGATTATGCTGCAGCAGATTTCCGGATAAGTCCAAAGAAGTTAACATTTTTGATTCGGCTTCGCACAAAGACAGAAACACTGAAAGCGACGAAACACAATCGAACGGCATTCTGTTATTCCGCAAACTTATACGCTGCACACACGACTGGCTGATTCCCGGAGCTACTGCACTTTAGAAAAGTAGCAATCATGATTAAATTAACCTAATGCAGCTAGCTGAGGTGATCGCAACTTGCAAGCCTCAAGCTTGATTTCTCGCAGTGTGATATTTTCTTTCACAGCTTCACCAAGCAATCTTGCAGATTCGGTATCAATGGCAATCTCGGAAAGATCGATATACTCAAGGCAATTCGCCTAAAAAATGCATTCAAGTTATTTCCAAATTAGTCATCAAGTAAGGAATTTACCTTTTTTATGAACACTGCAATGCTTTTCATTCCACTTAAACCAACTTTGTTATTGCCTCTTAAAGATAACCAAGCGACGGAATTTGAAGCAGCTAGAGAGCTCAGCACGTAGCCTACAGCGTCATCACTCAGACCGCATTGAAGCAAATCCAGCTTTTGAAGTCCCAGATTCAACCGCAACAATTCAGAAAAGGATTTGACATTCCGCACGTTGATCAGCGTATCTAGTTTCAAAATTATTTGTTTGCAAGTAACCTTTCAGCCCCACTTGCTAAATCCAAGGTTACGACTTCGACCTGATTTTGAATTTGCTTATTCACTGCTGCAATAGGTAATTCCTGGCGTTCCTCGCATATTCTGTGATACAAATTGTAAATCTTGTTTTCGTTTGTCACCTCTTGTCCAATTTTTGAAGAAAGATATTCTAGGGTTGCTCTATCGGGAGAATAGGACCCAGTGCCAGTACAGTCGGAAGCATTTTGCGATATTACTAAAGAGCTGGGGGACTCTTCTTGTTGTCCAAATCTGACTTTCTTGATGGAAGGAGCAGTGTATTTAGAAGCATCCTTTGAGACCTTTGGCTGTGTTACGTAAGCTTCATTTATGCCCAACTCTGTACTGGATGAAGACTATTTTAGACCAAAAGATTCTCATTGCCGAACCTTTCAGTAGGAGCCAGAGGATAAATGCGAATATCCTGATTCGCGTTCTTCTGTGCAGACATTGGCGAACGCAGAAAAAATATGCAATAAATGGCGAAAAGCTGCCGTGTTCGTCGCTTTGTATCGTCTCGACGTTGATCGCTGCCGTAGGTGTTGAGGAAATGGGGCGGGATCATACGGTCAATTGTGTAATTAGAAGTAGTGGACGAGTGGCTCTCACGATTCAAGAACTGCGTACAATCGCGTCAACATTCGCCGCCAGAATAAATCCTGAGGATGCTGTTCCTAGAAGGCTTTGATGTTGGAGGCGCTGAGAGCGTGTGCATGATATATAGCTGCTACTTACAGATCGCCTCCCGAGAATGAAAGGTAAATTCGTTCAGCTGTGCCTGACCGAGGCCGTTTCCTACTGGGCAATGTACTATGAATGTAAACCGTCCTCCGGTCATCACTGCAAACACCGAGACGAGCGTGGACTTATTGTTAAGGGTGAATCAAAGACACTTTGCTTAAGCTATCAAGATGTAAAACGTCGAACGACTGTGTAGAGTTTCTTTATTCGAGAAACCACAACAGCATTTCACAAGTTGAAGCAAACGATAGGTCCAATGTAGGTCAAGAATCAACCAATCAGGCATCGGAGGTTATACCTGGAATACAAATTCAAACTTCTAGGACCAAGGAGATTGTTAAGTAAGTCCAAATTGAGAAATCACCATACGAAAAGAAACCAACGGCCTGATAATTGCATGAGAGAATATTTTTTATTCACTCGCTTTCTTAAGAGGATTATTAAGTCTTCAGACTGGCATATGTAATGGTTGAATACTTAGACGCAAATCTACTGCTTACTATGCCTGTGACAGACGTTCCGTTTTGTTAATTTTTCAACAAACTTAACAAAATCATCGAGTAAAATTCTTTGGAAGGTCAAAATCAGTCTGCAGCTTGAAATACTATTTACAAAACGCCGTCGAACGCAAGCCCAAGAGACCCTAGCTAGAATCAAGTGGTATGATTATAGGACTGAAAACACCCATCGCATTTGGCAGGCAAAGTTGGAGAATGATAGTGGCTAAGATTTTTCACCGCATGATATTCAAGACTGCAGGCCGGTAGTGTATCGGATCTGTGTGGAATTGTCACTCAAGTCTAGACTTATAGTTGAGGCATAAGCTTGTTACTAAACTAACTACCTTCGCATCGAAGCCAGATTCATCGCAAAATTCAGCGAGGCGTCTCGGAGCTTGAAGCGGTCACCTGAAATTTTTCTATTCACTCCTGTTCAGCGCCAGAGTTTTCGATGCGACTTCAAAATTTTCCCTAAAGTTTGAAAAGAATTCGAAAAAAATCAGAACGGCACAGTTCGGCGACTGGAATCTCATCGAAAATTTTATTTGCCAGCCCCAAAGTTGCGCCCACGTACACCTGATGGAACTATTAAAGAAGCCATTGATTCAATTTTCACAGCTTGATTTTTCCATCGGAAAACTGAGTTCGGATCCACATGCTCGTGAGGTATTTTCCGCAAATTCGAATGCATTTTGCCTTGCAACAAAGAAACTCCATACACTCCATACATCGTAACGTCGTTCAAGCTACTCTCTGTATCGATATCGATCGAGTTTTCGTCATTCATCGACTTTGATGGATGTTTCATGGAAGAGCTGACGCTCCAAGGTCGAATGTTGAATTTGTCCAAGACTGAGGTTGCTTTTTCTTTCTCTTGCTTTTTGTTTAGGTCTTGAACTTGCTTTTGCTTTTCTCTTTGCAGGCATGTCTGAAGATGTCGCAACCGGACCATACATTTCCGCTTTTGTGCTTCCTCGTTGCTCAGATATATCCGCGAGCGATGCCCAGCAGCATCTACCTGGGTTGGTACCATGAAAGTTCCTTCTATCTCCATGTGTAAAGGAGGTAAGTGTTTCTGTTTCCAGGATTAACCTCGTTAAATCGCAGGAATTACTAACCGGCTTTTTGACATCAACCCCAAACAATCCCTTAAAAACAGACTTTTTAACTGGCCGTAACAACTGCAGTTCTTCAATGGTGAAGTCATGAGGATATGCATCGAAATGATGGTGACTGATAGCATTCGTTCGATGCGCGACATGATACGCTTCATCGAAGCTGAATAACTTCATGTCAGGGATAAACATGCGCCGGTTGCAGTCATATTCGGCATTGTGAAAGTTCGATAGGTCATAAACGAAAGTTTCTGGATGGTCCAAATTTAAATGGGGACCTGAGGAGGAAAGGTTGTTGGGATCCACATTAACAAATGAGCTATTGAACACGAAATTAGTATTCAAATCAATATTTGAATTGGCTGCGCTATGTAGACCGAAGTTTACGGATGTATGTGAATTGAATAAATATGAATTTTCCAATGCTTTTTCTGTTGTGCAAAAACCGACGGAACGTCAGTTTTCCAAAATAATAAAATTTTCACCTTTAGGATGACATGAAAAGTCTTGTATTAACACAGAATTATCTCCTTCGTTCAAAAAGTTGCTATGATTTCTTTGCCGATTGTTGGAGTTTACATTGACAAAGTCGGTAATTTGTGCGGAGACAGATCTAGATCGGCTCAATTCTTGCTGAACTCGATTGTCTATAATACTTGGGCTTCTAGATCGACCACGATGTTCCGATTCAGTTGGGATCAGGAATCGCTTTTCGAAGCAGTTACTTTTTGAAAGAATTACATTCACAACTCACTGAATCTTGAGATACACCTGTGAAAGATCGCGAGAGCTCAACATTTGAGTTCTGTCTTGACCTAACGTTTATGTTTGCGGTGCTGAGATTCGAGAGGCCAGTACGAAGATGAGAGTTATCTTTCACTTCGTTCGATGGATTTCTGTCCTTTCTGTTTTTCATATTTCCCGCCACATCAGCTTGTCTTTTTCGACGTTTTGCTTCTCGTTCTGCGTGCGCCGAAACAAGCTGTTTGAGGACTGGGAGAAACTTGCGTTTGAATGAAACGATTTCCATATTTCGCAGATCTTTCAAGTTATGGCCGAAGAGCTGGCAATACTGTGAGAAATCAACTGCAGTGCACTTCTTTTGGGCTAGAATAACTTTTGTCGCCAAATTAAGAATCTTTTGTTGCTTGTTGAAAATTTTGGTGAATTGCTTGGAATCCAGCATTGCTTCCACCGCTCTGAATTTTATTTCCCATTCTCGAATTGTACGTTTCGACAGATCTTCTGCCTCAGATAGTTGGCTTTTGATCGAATGGATCGATGCCGCCAGGTATGCTTCGAATTCCTCTTTTACTTTGGATGCCACCAGTTCGCGCGTCTGTGGATCGGCTGCATACGATGAGGACATGAAATCGTTGAGATCGCTTGAATCTCCGCTGATCTTCACGTATTTGTGGTTTGCAGAACTGTCCCCTGTGGACACAACGCCCACAATGTTTTTGCGTCTACTCTGGGCAACTCGGTCTGCTTCTTCTTCCAACTGAAACAATTTCGGTCGAAGGAGCCGTATTTCGTCATCGCATCGGGCTATCGAGTCGCGCAGTTCGTCAACCATGGATACCATTTGCTGCTTCTGGGCATCGGCAGTCTCGTTACTCTGTTGCTGGTTTTACAAGCCAATGAAAGGATATGATCGCAAACCTCCCCGATTTCGGGAATATTTTTCGTCTTTAAACTGAGGTATATCTTTGCCACCTTGTATTTCAAAGTGTGATACTCCTGATTTTGTTCATTAAACGAATTTTTGACCTGGGCAAGAACTGCTTGTTTCACTGTTATCTCTCGCGCATGCTTGGCTTCGATTTCGGCGATAATTGATCTGTTTTGTACCTATGGTAGCAGTCAGAGTCAGGTGCAAATCAATCAAGGTCACCTCAAAAACTGCGCGCGCTTCATTGATGCGGGTGATTAAAAGCTGCGCTTGCTCCGCCTTCGCTCTTTTTAGATCTTGCGCATATTTTTGGCGCAATTCTTTCAGTTTCCGCGAAATTATGCTGTACAACAAAACTTGCGATTCTTGCAGTTTTGCGCCACTGGTCACTTCAAAAATTTTCTGGCAAACTTCCATGTCCTACGAAAAGGGTTGACATTGGATATTCGATGAACGTCACCTGGCGGATATCCTGGGAAATTTTGTCGATCATGCTCAAGTCCAAGCTGATTAGCTCTGTAGTTTGCGACTCCCGGCTCCACATTTCTTTTCCATTCTTGTAAAATACAGTCGCGCCCGCGCGAAGCAATTCTAAAGTTTTTTCAATTGTGGAGACGGTGTTGCTTTTGGTGTTCGGCGACCCCGTTTTGCTCTTCCTCCAGTCTGAATGAGCGTCGCCTTCGGTTGGTGATCTTCCAGCAGCATCTGCTGGCAAGGGCAAAGCTGTGACTTGAATTGGCGTTTCAGACATGAGATTTTCGGGACGAGATTTTCTTTCCAAATCATCCTTTCACACCCACTCCCTTGGCGCTTTCAGCACCTCAATAAGCTTCGCCTCCTTCGATCCTTCTTCAGGAGCATGCATGTATTCCCAACGTGCAGTAAGAGGCAAACTGCACATAATACTTTCTATGCGTGCACCTGGCGTTGCGAGTCCAAACTTCGTTCCACGGTCAATTACAAGGTTGAATTCAACATATCTTCCACGTCTCAATTGCTGCCAATGCTTCATTTCTGGTGTGAAAGGAGCATTCCATCGTCTTTTCATGATCGGCACATACTGGTCAACAAACGACAAACCACATTGCTGCACAAACTCAAACAGCTTGTTGTGATCACCTTCTTCCTATGAAATTGGCCATTTCTGTTCAGCGAAAACCGATTTTTTGACAAAAAAGGAGTTACCAAGTCGTCGAAGAAGATTCCACCAACTCCTCGGGTCTCCTGGCGATGCGGAATGTAAAAGTACTCGTCACACCACTTCTTAAACTTCGGATAATATTCTGGATTATGAGAATCGCAAACGTCTTTTATCACTTTGTGGAAGTGTGTCGCATCTTCTTCGTACAAATAAGCCGGCGTCTGTAAAAGTCTTTCTTATTTTCCTGCGAAAAACCTCAGTGTACCCACCAAATCGCATCCACCGCCGAACCACGCGGCAACAGGTTTTTCCTCTCCTTCTTTGACAAGTTCAAAATATCTGTAGTTCAGGTGCGAAGTCTGCCAAATGCTCTTTAGAGGTTAAGCAAATAAACTGATGTTACCGGAGCGTTGGGATTATGCGGATGCAAGACCATCGAACACCCGGCAGCAAACATATGATAAACCCCGCTCTCTTCGATAACTCCTTCCTTCTTGCGTGCTCTCATTTGCTGAATTAAATTTTTGCTGGCGGGGCCGTGCTTAAAAAAACACTTAAAAAGCGAAAAACAAACAGTCTAGAATACCACAACCGAGACGAGAACACCGGCTTTCTCGAAGACATTCCCGTCCTGCAACACGCAAGAAAGTCCCTTTCCGCCTTCGGCACGAATCCATTCATCGCGGACACACACTCTTGGCTTCACGCCAAGATCCTTTGCTGCCTGGCGATAATAATTGAAAAATACTATGTTAGGCGAATGTGTATGCAATTGAAAATGTTACCCTGATTTCCAAATCGTCTACCGCGTCCGCGATCTGAGACTGCATTTTCCGAACAAACTTGGCCATACGGTCGCGCATCGGCGTGTCGTCCTTGGGATCCGCCTGTGTTGCTGAGTTTCCAGCGGTGCTGGCTTTGGGAGTGCCAGGGGCATCGAAGGATTTTGTGTACTTGGTGAATTTATCTTCGGGAGTCAGCTCCTTTTCCTGACAAGATGTTGGTGTTAGCGCCCAGTCCAAGCAGCTGAAAATCAAAGGAAGAATAGTTAGATGTTGGATGTTACCTTTGCTGGAGCTCTTCCACCAAAAAGAAACAAGCCGGCAAGTAAAACTCCTCCTCCCACAGCATAGTTTTGCCAACCAGGCGGCAGCTTGCTGATGTCGAAGTTTTCTGGGATCTTTGGCAACTTTGGAAGGTTTCCCAAGTTTGGCAGCTTCGGCATGTTGGAATACGAGCGTCCGACTTGGACGATTCCTGGCGGGTCAGTAATGTCAGCGGACATAACTGTGCTCGGACAGAGGCAAAAAAAGGAGGAAGCACCTGCGGAAACAGACGAGCCTGCGGCCGTGCTGCGACGCACATGCATCCGTGTCAGGGCGCCCACCGCTGCTGCTGGGCGCATTTTTCCGAACAAAAAATGTGCCGTCACCGCGTCACCCCACGTCACCCACGGCGCGCGAGAGAGGCTCGGGAGTCAGCTCGCGTCAAGAAAGATGCATCAACAAAACATTCATGGCAGCCCAGTTCATTCCATAAACAGCAGAGACAACAGAAAAAAAATAAAGCAGTAACAAGAAAAAATAGCTCTAGAGCCA